>VMDO01014930.1:0-52869 GCA_007922755.1 Pedetes capensis | reverse complement strand
TTTTTTTTTCTAGTTTATTTCCGAATGCCTGGATGAAATAAAGCATTAAATAAAATTCTATTGTGTTGTTGTTGTTGTTAGGTGCCATCAAGTCAGTATCCAACTCATAGCAACCCTCATAGGGTTTTCAATGGCTGACTGTTTCGGGATTGCCTTGGGAGTGGATTGCCAGGTCCTTCTCCCATTTTTGCGGTGCTGGGAATTGAAGCCAGGACCTCAGAGACTGCAGAGCAGCTCTCTACCAACTGAGCTAAATCCCAGCCCTATTGTGTTGTAGACATATTGTTTTCCTTGATAAAGCTAAGAATTTTGAGGGAAAAATCCCTTTGAACAGTTGACAGTTTCAGAAACAAAATTCACATGAGGTGAATCTCATCTTTTGTTATGCATCTATTCTGATCATACATTAAGATCTTTAACCTCATTTTAAAGAAACAATTATTCTTCCATGATGAACACTAGTCAACTCACCACTTCCAGCCCCTTTTTTCTCTACTCCCTGTGAATTCCCATTAAAATGTAGCATATTCTCTCCAGAGTATTCCTAATGCAAAGCCTGCATACATGTCAGAGTTCAGATAAATATACCCTTGCCTATTCGCTGTTTACTATTTGTTTCACAAAGTTCCTGCTGACCGGATGGCACATATGCAAGCTCCAATGATTCTGTGACTTGCTTTAGTTTACAGACTTTTAATTTGTATGCATGATGCCACTACTCTATATTATAAGGGCAGGGCCATCTTTTCTATAAATTATGAAACTGGTTGGAAAGTCTGATTCGCTGTTAGTGAATGTGAGCTCCCTGAACATTAATCTACGCTAGGCTGCAGTCAACAAAGTCCTGGAATCAGGCCAACTCACCAGCACTGGATCACTTTTGCCTGCAAGTCAGGTTCACTGAGTTCAACAAGTGTGGAAGATGGATCACAGAGCAGCCCACGCGGCTCTGGTAGGATGCAGAGGACAGGGGTGACTTTAGATGGAAGAAACTCGAGAAAGACTCAGCAGAATATCTTCAAATAGACCCTGACAAATGAGAAGCAGCAGCAGCAAAGGCCAGATCTTTCTGGCATCGAGAAATCAGAGATAGAGTAGCAGAGAGATCATGAAAGGGATACAAGAGGCAAAATAGTTTCAGGTCAACAAAGCAAAAGATTCAGGGAGACAGAAACTCATTGATTAAGGACTTGTATCATGTGCACATCAGACCTAGAGAGATGTATGCTGTGCGTGTGTATGCACATGTGTATACATGTGCATTGATGCACATACAGATATACCTACCAGGAATAAGGCCAGCTTTCTTCCAAAGTTAACCCATTTGTCAATGGTATTATTTTTGAAGTCCTCCATAAGCCTTAGGATTACACTGTAAATTTGCTATAAAAATTATGCATGGCCTTTGTTTGAAATAAATATTATTGCCTTATAGTGTGTAAAGACTATAAGATGAAATGTAAAGTTCTCAACACCACCTGCTTCCCAACTCTATCCCTTAGAGGTAACTTCTGTGAATTAAAGGTTCTAAAAAGTTTCCTCATGCCTTCTTGGACACAGCCCTCAAATTGTCCCTTTGTTCTCATTCTCTAAGAAAATGGCATGCCTCGATCTCACACCCTCATGAGTGAGGGGAGCAGCTCTCTGACCTCAATCTCTGTACTCACCATCCATCCTTCAGCAATGGATGATTCTTCCTAGAGCATAATTACCCTTTAGAAAAGTCCCAGTGACTCCTCCCACATAGACTCCAGATCTCCATCCTACATCCTCAGCCACATTCTCTCTATCCACATCTTCCATCCAGCAGGCCTACTCCAACCTCCCCAATTCACCTCATTCATTCTTCTCTTAGGTTTTGCCCATGTTGTTGCTCTCTCTGGTACATCACTGCTCCCTGGCCCCCAGCCCACCTTCCTCTCGTCCTTCTTTCCTCTTCTCTTTCCTTTCCATTCTCAATATCCATGCCTAAGCCTGCTTCTTCTATGAAGCATCCTGACTTCTCCAGCTCTCCTCTTGCCCTAAATGCCTGTGGAGCCACATGTGTTAGCATTTATCACTTTCCAGTGCCCTTAAGAGTGCTCATCATACATCCTCCCATTATAGGGAAATCTCTTGAGGTTGGGGAGTTTGTCTTAAAGATTCTGTTGACCCCAAAGAAAGGAGTATAACCTTGAACATTTGGGAAAACTGCATAGATGTGTAGAAAATGGCCAGACACAGAAAGTTTACGTTTCACTTAAATACTTATCTTCCCATTATTTTGTATACAGAGTTGACTTTCACTGTTTTGGGTTTTGGTTTATGATCCTATAATCATTCCTTTTTATGTGGCCATTAAAATAGAGGTGGAATTACCTTCTAGGCAAGGTAACTAACAACCCTGGAAGATTAAATACACTTTTCCTTTCAGGTATAAGAATTTTCTTTTAATGTGTCTTAGAAATTTGGAAAGATACTTTTACTCTCAAAAAGCAGCCCTTAAAGGCCACAGCAGGTAATTAAGTCCTACCATAGGTTTGAGATCCCTTTGATTTTAACCTTAACATTTAGCCCATACTCCTTTTTTTAAAATCATGAAATGCATTTTTTTCTCATTTCAGTGTAGAAGAAATTTTCCAAGAAAAGGGTAAATCTACCACTGCATGGCATATGGAGGTCAAGATCTTACATAGATTTTCAGCATTAAGGCAGAACAAATGGACTGCAAGATTACAAAGAAAACAAATTCAGAGCAGTAACCTTTTGAGAACTGCCAAATTGCTGGCAAGATGAAAATTGGGTTGCATTTGAGAAATTATGCAGTGTTGTACTGCTTGGAGAAATGTACAGCACAGAGGAATCTATGTGTTTTATTTCAAGACTCTATTTTTAATATTCATAATGACACCAACTGAAGCAAATTTGACTACATGTAGATCATCCAATAAATGATAAATGGTGGTCGTGGTGATGAGGTGGGGGAAGTTAGATGGAAATAGAAGCTCTGGTGAACCAAGTATATTTTTTGAAATATCAAACAGACACATTCAGCCTGGGTGCTGAAGATCACTATGCAAGGTGAGAAGAAAATGGAAAATTTGCCCAGAAAAAGTCTGAAAGAAATCACAGCAAACGGCAGGCTGGATTCTTAGCAGTGTAAAAGAAGGGAATATATAAAAGAAAATGTCTCTCTGCATATCATAAAAACAGCAAAATTTCCAACATATGCTGCTATTTTACTTTTTCATCTGGCAAGCCATTTGCGGCTGGTTATGGGTGGGGTTCTTCTCATGTGTACATTTCAGCCAAATATGATGAATACTCAGACTATTTTTCCTGACCTTACATGCATTTACTTCTCCTTTCTTCCTCATGTGCTTTACCCTAGTGTTTGCTATCAGATGGGGTTCCCAGCCCACTCCACACGGATCATATTAGAGATATACGGCATGATTCCCTTTAGATGAAATGGATCCATTTTTGAAATGTATTCCCTTATTTCTTTTGTTTGTTTTATCCTACACAAGAGAGCAAGCCAATCACAATTTAAATGACATAAGATTAATAACGAAGCAAACAATATATTAATAAAGACTCAGTTCTTACATCCATCAATTTGCCTAGGCTTTGAACAAATTATGTATGTGTTTTTCCATTATTGCTATCAGTGTATGTATTGTCTTGGGGACCTATTTTATTTTCAGATTTAGTTTTTCACTCATATTTCTATATATGGATAAAGCTCATATACTTCTTATTTTAAGACATACTTGATGTTCTGTTTTCTTAGCACACCATGTCTTGTTTAGCTGTTTCCCTTTTGTAGCTCAATTGAATTATTATCAAATTTCCAGTGTTATATACACTAATGACACAAACATCTTTATAAGATATCACCTATTTCTTTCTTCTTTGGGTTATTTTCTTTGGAGTGTTTTTCCCAGACTGGAATTTCTACATGAAAGGGAAATGAACTATCATTCAAAAGCTCTCATACCCAATTTCACATTGTTTTCCAGGAGGCTTCATCAATTCATCATGCCCACAGCCATAGAAAGCGTATTTGTCTTCCCAAATCACCTATAAAATCAGCTTTCTCACATGTATTCAATTTTGATGATTTGAGAAAGCCATCAAATGACTTTTTACTTGTATTTCTCTAATTTCAACAAATATTGTATTTTCCTATAATTTATTTATTGAATTTATTTCTCATGTAGTATCTCTGCTCATCTCCTTTGGGGATTTATTGACTTATATGTGTATATGAATTTTTACCAATTTTTAGAATAGAGACAACAGAGAAAAAGGGTTGAAATCATGGATCTGGAGCCAAAATCGTAGATTTGAGTTCAGTATCTACCATTTATTAGGTGATAAACTTGGGGAAGTTATTCAATTACTTAGTGCCTCAGTTTTCTCATCTGTAGACTGGCAATAGTAGCACCTAACTCACAGAGTTGCTATGAGGATTAAGTGGGTTAATTTACATAAACCACTTTAAATGGCTGGCACATACTAAAGCTGGGTACACGTATATTGCTATAAATAAACTTTTGATTTTAAGTTCGCAACTATTTTCTGTGACTTTTTTTTTAAATGGCTGGCACATACTAAAGCTGGGTACACGTGTATTGCTATAAATAAACTTTTGATTTTAAGTTCACAACTATTTTCTGTGACTTTTTTTTGTTATTTACCCCATGGCACTTATTTGAGTATATAAATATATCTAAGTATGTCCTTTTATTGCTAGGAAAGTGTTGTTTGATCTCAGCTCTTTGTTTGGAGTTTGTTGATTCTGTAGTATTACAGCATGGCTTGTACTAGAGGTATTGTTACACTTAATTAGTAATTATTTCAGACACCAATCAAAATATTTAATAATTGGCAGTTATCAATCAACCAGAACAAGATACCCATTAATCAGAACAGAGCCCAAAAAATTACAAGTTGGAAGTAACCAATAAGAATACACTGGTCAAATATCATTCCTGAGCTTTCCTATATTATTTACTAGTTGTTCTGTTGCTGTTGTTGTTGTTGTTGTTGTTGTTGTTGTTGGGTGCCATCTAGTCAGTGTCCAACTCATAGCAACCCTACATACAACAAGCGGAACAGTATTGTTAGTGCTTCTCCAGTATTCATAGAGTTATCAAAGGCTGATTGTTTTTTGGGGGGAATGGGTTGCCAGATCCATCTCCCAAGCCTCCAGCACCTGATATTCCCAGGTGGTCTCCTATCCAAGTACTTACCAGGCCTGACCCTGCTTAGCTTCAGAGATCTGACCAGATCAGACACCACAGTGGTATGGCTGCAAGCACTGTTCTATTAACATGTATTTAATAGTAAATTCTTTCTGAAATATCATTTTACTTCTGATTTTTAATATAGTAATTTCTCCTTCCAATAAAGATATTTAGGTAGTTTAATTGTGTTCAAAATATCTGTTTTTTATATTTTACTTCAAACTACATAATATCTTTGTTGTTAGGTGGTATTGAGTCACATCCTACTCATAGCGAATCTATGTACAGCAGACGAAACACTACCTGATACTGTGCCAGGCTCAGCACTATTGTCAATGCTTCTCTGCTATTCATAGGGCTTTTGATGACTGATTGTTTCAGGAGTGGGCTGCCAGGTCCTTCTCCCAAGCCACAGCACTCAGTATTCCCAGGCGGTCTCCCATCAAAGTACTAACCAGGTCTGACCCTGCTTAGATTCTGAGACTGGATGCCAGGGTGGTATGGCTGTAGACACATGATATATCTGACTATAGCTAAATACCACATTAATTGCAAAATAATGTCAGGAATAAGCAAAGTTCAGATTTTTACAGAGACTTCAAATGGAATATTTAATGTACATAAGCCACTTACAGTATGAAATATAGATTCAAATATTGTCTTCACAATGTCAAAACTTTCCAATAAAATATGAGAAAGTCATTGAAAACTTTTCCACACACATTATAATAAATATTGAGGTGTTTGGAAGTCCCTTGTTACTTAGAATGATAGGCGCATTTACAGCATCTGGTTATGAACAGGTGCATTGACAAATAAATGGAACATGTGCCCCCATCAGTATTGGCAGAATTCTGTCATTGCAAGTGCTATGCTATTGATATTTGCAATGATTTTTTTCTCAGAGAAGTGAAGGAATAATTGTACACTGTCTCTTTGGCTATGAACGATTCCTATCACTGCTAATTTTTCCACCTCCTAGATAGTTGCCAAATTTCAATAATTGCTGTGTGCTGCTGACCACAGTGCTTGGGACAAGATAAATCATAACAGAGGTACATTTACAAATTATATTAGAGAAGAGTCCAAGGCTTTATGTTATGAGGAGTATTATGATTTTGTTCCTCACATTTTCCCTATTCTGCCTCTTTTAATCACAGTGTTTCATTGTATGTCTATTTTCCTAACACTTTTGAATATCTCTGTAGGCAATACAATATGAACTATACTGTCAAAAGGACATGCCAGGACTCTGAGAGTCAGATGAATAAAGTCAGCAGATGATGAGTGAGATCAGACACATGGAAAGGTCACCTTAAGAGATACGATGCAGGAAATAAACAGCAAGAACTGGTGGTAGCAACAACTCGTCAATGGAATTAATATATTCCAAGAAAGTATGTGTCAACACTGTAGGATCTGTAGCCTAAAAGCTCTAGAAAAGGAATGTGAGAGGCAATGTTTTTGGAGTCTCTGCTGGTCCCCGGGAGGAGAGTCCTATTGAGTGTGTGAAAGTGTATTATATGCATCCCAAAGGAACAGAAGGAGTATATATTGGGTAAAAATGGGATTTAAGCCTATGTTTGAATCCCAGCTCCACCACTTACTAGTGACTTCAAACACTTTCTCACCTATAAAATGAGATGATGATAATGATACTGACCTTGTGGATAGTGAAATAAGTTAATATGTAAAAACTCTTGGAATGCTGCTTATCACACATGGAATTCAGAAGTTGAAAAGCCTATACAATGTGCCTAATAGATTGCAAATATTCAGTAATGTTAGTTCTTATTGTTTGATGCCATTCGTCATAAAATCCTATTCTGCTTTGATGAAAAAGTTATGAAATGACCTTCTGATTATCAAATGTCCTCCCATATAGGTTTCCTTAATGGAACAATATGTGTGATCTAAGAAAATGAATATCCAGTTTAAGAAGGTGTTAAAATTTCCACAAAAATTAATATTCTGGTTTGTATACCATTTCCTTGTGTTTGATTAGTATTGCTCTTTCTGAGAAATGATAATCTTTGCTTTATGTAACTATAATACTGAAAGCCTGGCTTTGGATACAGATGAATAATAAGACATATGATCCATTTTCAGGCATCTTCCCAGGTGAAAAGAAGACGACAGAAAGTCACTGTCATTTTCTGGAAGAAATTACTCATAAAATGAAACCTGTTGAGTTTGCATGAGAAAGTTCTAACAGACAAGAGGAGGTCAGCTGACCCGTGAGCGCCTACATCCTGGAGGTTATAATACTAGCAGAATGGCAAAAGGCTGAGACTATACAAGAATATCATCAAGTCTGTGATTCAGATAAACATACAGAAAGACAGGCAGTCAAAGTGCCTTCCTATTAGCATTGGTTGCTGTTCAAGGAATTACCTATTCCAGCAAAGATATTGTATCCACAAAAATGCACACTGTTTTTTGTTCTATTGATACTATTTAAATAATTTATTTTGTTATATCATCTGTTATATTCACAAAGTGGCAATAATTTGACAAGCATGGCAGTATGAATATCTACCAAGCACCCCACAGGTTGCAGAGGGCCCTCCAAAAGGTCACCGAGTCTGCTGGAGACTTGTTGGGAGAGTGAGGAGGCCTTGACTGTAATTTCAGCTGGAACCCCCACTGGGCAGATAGGATTCTGGTGGTCTTATTAGTTTAAAATTTAATAATTTTCCAGCCTTCATTGCTTTGACAAGAAGCTCTCATTAAAAAGAGACAAAAAAGTAAAGATCTTTCTTCTTGCTCTAGGCTATAATACTTTTGCTGAGTTCTATTGTTTGAAGCCAAATGCCACGACAATAATGCTGTGGCTGGGTAAAAGCTACTGGCTGAACTCCAGGGAAAGGGTTGAATGGCAACTCTTCCCCTCAAACCTTGAGAACAGACCCGGTTCTGGATAATGAAAGTCATCTTAGGGACTGAAGATATGTCATAATGCAAAGAGCCAAGGTGTTTTCCTCATCACAGCTCTAGCAACACCTGGCATTTTTCCAAACCCTCAAAGACAACAAGTACATCTCCTACTAAATCCTTTTCCTTCTAGGTTAAACATCCATAAGTTGCTTACCAGTTTTTTAAGAGAGAGTTTTTAGACTCCACCTTTATTTTGATATAATTTTCCTAGAAGACCCTTTAAGATATCCATTTAAAAGTCATTCTGGTTTGAGTTTGATTTTAATCCCAAAGTAAGGCTGCATAATCTACCTAGATGTCTTAAGCTATCTTGGGCCCATTCAGTAACATATAAGAGCTGCTGTGGATTCTCAGCCTAAGATTGCACCCCTTCAACCCAGAATACATAGTGCTCTGAATTTGGGGATCAAAGAGAAAGGGCTGTCTTACTGTATATACACCCTAAGTTGACAGTAACTATGAGAAGGTTCTTAGAGGCCGTGTCCTTGTGTGTCATGCACAAATCAAATTTCCACAGGAACTCATTTTTTGAATGAAGCAGTCTTGAGAGCATTTTTTAAAACTGTCAAAATACAGGAGTTAAACTTAGAGAATGTAAAAATAAGAAAGGGTGATAAAACTGCCAATTCGTCTTTCGTTTCCAAGCTGTATTTAGGCAACATTCTGTTTGTTCTTACAGAAAGATATGACTGTCAGACAGAAGGGCCCAAGCAAACAAGAAACAAGGCATGTTAATTGAAAGAATTATTGTAATTGAAGTTTCAGTGCAAAATTTTATCCTTCAGAATTTTACACTTAAATGAAGTGCACTTCTGTCCATGCTTGGAAAGACAGAGAATTTTTCTCATGTCTGACACATCAAATAACGATACCCTTGCTGTACAGTAACAGAAGAAGGTTGTATGAGTTTGAAAGCTTTTTTATTATAGTGAACATGAGAATGTGGAAAATGTATCCTCACTCCATTATGTAGGCATCTTGTTGTTGTTGTTGTTATTAGGTGCCATCGACTCAGTATCCGACTCATAGCGACCCTCATAGGGTTTTCAATGGCTATTTCGGGATTGCCTTGGGAGTGGATTGCCAGGTCCTTCTCCCATGTTTGCAGTGCTGGGAATTGACCTCCAGACCTCAGAGACTGCAGTACAGCACTCTAGCAACTGAGCTAAATCCCAGCCCTTATGTAGGCACCTAGGTGTGGAATAATTGATCAACATTCCTGAAAATGTTACTGGTGACAACAAAATATAAAAAGAAATGTGTTAATTATAAAAACTTAAATATCTATGTGTCAGAGTTAAAATATTATCTAAAATATGAGCTCATAAGGTAAGCAATTAGCTCAATGAATCTGGCTACAACTTAATCAAAGTCATTTATATGATATGTATTTTTGACACATAATGTAGAAAAAAATAAGACAAACAAAAAATAAGATGTATATGCTTAACATCCTAAAGCCTCTTCCTTTGAAAGTCACTGGTAGACAGCATTGAAACATAAAATACTTCAATGATCGGTCTGAATTAGCACAGTAAGGAAAATAACTCAAAAATGAGAACGGGAAAGGGAATCCAGAATCTCTTGCTGACAAATCTGTGACTATTATATCAAGCATTACTTAGCTGATACTTTCATTGGCCTGCATTATTTCTCTGTAACAGGGAATAGCTAATATGCACCATGTCTATACTCTTACTTGGTTTCTCCTATGATAAATGCTTTTTTGCAACTGAAGATGCAAAGGTAGTATGGTTATCAGAATGTACCAAAGTTGTGTAATTTCTCTGTATCAAGTTAAATATTCTTGAAGTCGGTGTTCATCAAAGTTTAGTTTTAAGCTACCTACATCAGGATTTCTAAGCCCTTTATGTTGTTAGGTGCTGTAGAGTTGGATCTGACTCATAGTCACCCCATCTACAACAGAGGAAACACTCCCCAACAGTGCATGCCCAGGACTATGTTAGTGCTTCTCTGCTATTCATAAGGTGATTGTTTTGGGAGTGGACTGCCAGGTTCTTCTCCCATTTTTGTGTTGCTGGGGATTGAACCTAGCACTTCAAAGCATGCAGAATAAGCACTCTACCAACTGAGCTAAACCCTCACCCAAACCCAATAGAAGACCTTATAAAGTCAGACCTCCCCTGTCTGGGGACAGGGTCTAGGCTCTTTGAACAAGCCCTCCAAGTGATGGTCCTGTACACTAAATCTTAAATATTATCCATTAAAGAAATTGCAAATGAGACTTGGAATCAATCAGCATTATGCAAACCAGCAGTTCACTCTTCTGGCTGCACAGTAAGACTCACTTTAAAGCCACATCAATCATGTCTGAACTTTGTCCCCAGAGATCCTAATTTGGTTGACTTAAGACCCAGGAAGTAGTAATTTCTTAATGTTCTTCATGTTATTCTGATCTGTAAGTATGACTGAAATTCATAGCAGCATTATTTAAATAGTCAAAATGTGGAAACAACTCAAGTAAGTGTCCATCAATAGAAGAATGAATAAACAGTATGTGGTTTATGTAATGGAATACTATTCAGCCATAAAAAGGAATGAAGTTCTGATATATGCTATAACAGAAGAACTTAAAATAGGTTAAGTAAAATAAGCCATACACAAAAGAATAAAAATTGTATGATTCCACTTACATGAAATGTCTAGAATAGGTAAATTCAGAGAGAAAGTAGACTAGAAGTTACCAGGGGCTGGGATTATTGCTTACTGGTTACAGAGTTTCTATTTGGATCTTGGAAAAAGTTTTGAAATAGACAGTGCTGGTTACACAACACTGTAATGTACCTAATGTGAATTGTACACTGAAAAATAGTAACAGTTGTAAACTTCATGATATGTATATTTTACCACAATAAAGGCAAATATAATTTGCCCACCCAGGATCATCTCTCACCACCTCCCATATTTTGCTTCAGCCATAAATTTAAATTGAATGATGTGCAGTTCCCTAAAAACACCATTTGGATCCACACATCCATGCTTTCCCCACATGCTGTTCTTTCTTTCTGCAAAGCAATATTCTCTGCCAAAGCTCTTTGGCAAGTTCCAACTCATCCTTTAACTCTGTAGTGTCAAGCCTGCCTGTGCATTAGAATCGCCTGGGAAGATTTTGAGAACTCAAGATGCCTGGGCCCCTCCCTAGGCCAATGAAATCAGGCTATTGCAGAGGTGAGAACAGAGCATTGGTCACTTTTTAAAGGCTCCCTAGATGGTATTAACGTGCTTCTGTGCTTGAGAACCACTTCTTTACTTGCTGCTCAGAGTGTGGTCAGCTGATCACTAATCTTGACATCATCTTGGAGCTCCTTACAAACTCAGGATCTCAGGACTCACCCTGTACTACTGACTCAAAATTTATATTGTAGTAAGATCACTAGGCGGATTTGCATACCCATGAGAGAAATACTACTTATACTCATTTCAGGAAGCTTCCCTGAGCCTCTTTAGACAAGATGATGGCTAGTGCATTAGAGCACATCTCTATTTGTGCCTTTCTCACATTGTAATACAAATTTGAGCACTTGAGGTTGGGAAAAATGTTTTATCTTTCTTCCTCTAGTGCCTAGCAGGGTGTAGAGTTTCCATAAATAACTACTTGAATTATATTAAATTTGAAAAGCAACAGGTCACCATTAGTCAGCATTTCAAAGATAATAAATGCACTCTGAAAGTAAAGAACAAAGCTTGACAGTAGTAGAAGAATCCATTTATTGAGCCACTATTATGTGTCAACGGCTAGGGTTTAGCTCACTTGGTAGAGTGCTACTCCACACTCTCTTGGGACCAGGGTTCAGTCCCCATCCCTACAAAAAAGGAAGAAGGACCTGGCAATCCACTCCCAAAGCAATCCCAGAACAATCACTCATTGAAAACCCTATGAGAATACTATAAGTCAGTTACCTAACAATAACAGCAACAGTATGTGCCAAGACCTTCGAACATGGCATGTCCAGTCCCACAGGATGAGCATTACCATCTCCATTTTATTCATGAAGTAATTGAAGCAATCTCTCTGCCTTGTTTCATACTAGTTTTGCTGAGCTTTTACAATTAAGAAAAACAAAAAACCAAAACAAACAAACAAAAAAACCCCCAACCTCTTATTTCAGGACATTCCAAGTGACTTTTTATTCTCCTCTCTTTATTTTTCTCTATTTTTCTCCTTACCTATTCTTAATCATATCTTCCTGTCTACCAGTGAGCGAGACCTCACTTTGCCTCAATCACTCTTTCTCCCTGCTTTCTCTCAGTCTTGTCTTTCCTCCTCCTCAATGACTTACCCTTATCCCTCCACAGGGATTGAATAACATCCTTGACTCTTTATATATCAAATGTGTTTTTTTCTTTTAAAATTCAATAACAGGTCAATTATATTCATCAGTAGGTATTTAGGATTTTTGATAAATCTCCTCCTAATAGGGTTTTATTGTTTTGGTTTGGTTTGTTTGTTTTTATACAGTGGGGATGGAATCTTGTGCATGCTAGGCAAGTGCTTTACTACTGACCCACATCCCCAGCACCTAGTAGGTCTTGAAGTGGGTTATATATTAAAGTACAATTTAAAGGTAATTTTAACTGAAAGTAAGGAATTTTATTGTTACTTCTCTTTGGATTTGTTTTGTGCAAAAGAAATTATAAATCAACACGAAGCTGCTTTGTGTTGAGAAGTAGTGCTCCCAGGATCATTTTTATCCTTCTTCACCTGGCAACAACAACAAAACAAGGAGTCTAGTCCTGCTCCGCCTCTTTGTCTGCATGTGTCAAACAGTGGAATGGATGGAAACATTACTTTGAGGAAATATGTGTTTTATTATTTATCTAGACTTCATGTACAAATATCCATCCTCAGTGAAAACTACAACAAATTATACAATTCAGTGCATAAATACACACTTTTCTTTGTGCAGTTTTTTTTTTAATAGAATACTTCAAAAACTTCCTAAGGAAAAGCAATGGTAACTTTGGCCTAAGCAAAAATGTCAAGACTAAAAAATCCCAAATTTAATATAGGACAAAATTTCCCTTGCTTGAATAGAATTTGAACAGAAAAAAAAAAAATAAAAACCCTCATACTATGATATATAGCCTAGTACATCCAAATAAAGATTACCACAATAGTTTATGATAGTATTGTAAGGCCAGATGGAATAAAATTACTGCAGGTTTGAGCCTTCACAACGTCAAAATAACAAACTGGCCATGATTATTCAACGCCAAGCATTAACCCAGGTGACATGCAATGCACCTCATTTGGGGAGTCTTCTCACTTACTTTTGTTGTTGAGAACTGTACCCACTGCGAAGAACTGCCCTTTGCTGTAGTGGCAAAAAGTTCCCTGGTTTGCCTGGAACTTCCCCAGTTTTAGGTCTTACAGCTGCCTCCAAAATCTCTCCTGCCCATTCAAACAGATAGTTGGTTACTCCACCAAACCAAACTCACCCCTTGTGGATGCAAGTACTGGTGCTAATCAGACTCATGCTGAGTCAATAACATGAGCTCTCTCTCTCTCAGTTATCCTTTCCATTCTGCTCCAGGTGTGAACTAAGATGTACACCAGGGTTATGGCAGCCAGGGCACTGTATACAGGAGAGCAGGTTGTGTACTGCGACAGAGCAGCATATCTCAGGAGACACTATTCACATTGCAGTTGTTAGAATTTTGTATGTTTGTTTTGGCATTTTTCCAGCAGTGAGGAGTCTTGTTACTACAAAATCAATATATTATGACAATTTTATGACTGATGGAATCAAAGAGTATTAAGTAAGGAAACCTATTTCTAATTGACATGTGAGTGCCATATGGGCTGGTAGCAGCCCTGAAGGCAGCCCATTTGGTGATATGCACTAAGGGAGCCTGAGAAAGCCACCTTGCAGAAGGAAGGGGGACAAAGAAGCCATGCAGAGGAAGAAAAATTCATCAGTCTAAAGGCAGGGGCAGGCAATCTCAGTCCCTCATTCTAGTCATCCCCTCCTGAGGACTGACCACTTCCTGAGGAAGCTACTCCAAGACCTTATTTCAAAATTCTCTTGTTGCTTAAATCACATTGAGAGAATTCTGATACTGAGCATCAACAGAGCTAATTCCCTAACTTGCTTCCAAAGTCAAAGGCATGAAAATTAAACAAACATATCACTTGACAAAATTGTTCATTTATTAATTTTTCTCCTTGGAGGACCAGCAATCTCAATGAAAAGTTATTCTCAGCATATTACCCCATGTAGGCATAATCTAGGCAGAAAAAATTAATAGAGAAACTGTAGCTGGGAGGAACATTGGGGCTTATATTGCCAATTATACTTAATGAATGGTATTGAAAATATCGAGGAGTGTAGTATTAACAGCAAAGTACCCTTTGGATTGCTGTGAGTAGGTATTATAAAATCCTAGTAATCTAACAAATTATGTATGAAACATTAGCCTGGTGGGTAAGGATGTTTTTCCTGGTAAAGAGATCAAAAATGAGCATAAAATTTGTTTATTCTTCCTTTCTGTGATGGGCACATAATGCCATCCTTGAGAGAGCAAAATAAAGGAAGCCTTCAATTAAATCCTTGATAAGAAATTATTGAATACCTGCGCACTTCAAATTCTTTTTATAATCATGCCTTGATGCTTTCTAAAGCATATTGTTTGTGCTCATATGAGTCTACCATGTGAAATGTAATTCAGTTGTGGGATTATAAGGTTCCTGTGCTGTGATATTTCTAATAATAATAATACTGCATATTTCTAGAGGGCTTTACTTGAAAATAAATTTTAGAGAATTCTCTTGTTACCTTCAGTATTTGTGAGATAAGTGCAGTGCCAATGTTGTGCATGGAAAAAAAGAAATCTCCCTAATGTATTCCGAAGAAAGCCACTTCTTCAAACCTTTACTTACCAATATTACACACTCCCTGGCAAAACAAAATGAGCTCTGCATCTCCTGGCATCATTGAAAAGCTTATTTTTAAAGGCCATATGTTGCTATGATTCATGCTGCGTTTTTAATGATTATTGCACATGCAAGCAAAATGCTATATTAGTTTTATATTCATGTAGTTCCTGATGATCACAAACACATGCAATGAGAGACAGGAAAGATATTAGGGTGCCAGAGATACAAAGAATCTCAAAAAGTTCTCTAATCTAGCATCTCATCTTTATACCCAATTGAACTTACGTCATTCAAGACAAATGGTAGCATTTCCCTTTCAATTTAGTGTTTTATGGAAGCACACAATATGACCTGTACCATAGAGAATAAAAGTCCAAGGACCCAACTCTGTCCCATTCTTAAGGAAAATACAATGGCTTTTTTTAAATAAGAGCTATGAAATAAATAGAAGATAATAGTGTATTGATGCTGTTGTTAGGTGCTGTTGAGTCAGTATCCAACTCATAGTGACCCTTATAGGGTTTTCAATGGCTGATTGTTTCGGGATTGTCTCAGGAGTGGATTGCCACATCCTTCTCCCATGATCGCAGTGCTGCGAATTGAACCTGGGATCACAGAGACTGCAGAGCAGCACTCTACCAACTGAGTTAAATCCCAGCCCTAATGTTAATGTCATATTAATAGTTTCAAATTACCAGTTGTCATACCAACACTAGGGTGAAAAAAAAACTTTAATATATAAATGTTAACAGTAAGTCACAAGCTGTCCTTTTTGGGGGATAATTTTTCTTTACCCTGAGATAATATTCTTTCTAATTTTGGGTATGGAAAGATATTTACTGCTATGAGAATCATGATAGGGACTGAAATTTATTTAACAATAAAACATCGGTAATACCATAACTTTACCCTTGCCTACTATTATTTGTGGTTGAAATGGAAAAGACAAATAGAAAGGTGTTAGGGGTGGGGACTTCTCAAAAGGGCCATCCTTACTGTGTCATCTGTATTCTAGAATTAGGAGACCCACAGATCCCAAAAAAGAGATGAGAATCTCCTATTAGGATGTCACTCAATTGTGAGAAGGGCAGTCATTATGGGAAGGGTTAGGAGAGTCTAATGCAAGCTATGTTTGACCCACTCATGTAGCAGAACAAGAACCTGGCACGTGCCTGGGTGGCCCACCTGCACCCTTCCACAATGGGTCACTATACAATGCAGCATACTCATCCTCATTGCCATTGCAATGCTCAGGCAAACTTATTCTGATAACCATCCCAAGAATTCTGATCACTTGAGAATCAGACCATTTCATTGAGATTGATAGCAGCATTATTTACAATAGTCAAAAGGTGGAAACAACCTGTGCCCCTCAATAGATGAATGGACAAACAATATGTAGTTTGTACATACAATAGTATATTATTCAGCCATAAAAAAGAATGAAGTTCTGGTATTTGCCACAACATGGATGAACTTAAAAACATTATGCTAAGTAAAATAAGCAGACACAAAAAGATAAAAATTGTATGATTTTAGTTACATGAAGCATCTAGAACAGGCAAATTCATAGAATGTAGATTTTTCTACTAAAGCAAGATTTAAAACTCAAAACTTATTATATTCTTCCAGAATGGGAATGCAGATTATCCTCCAGACTTAGGGAATGGACCCCAAGTGGAAGTCAAATGTTTCTGTACTTGCCCATGGCCCCATTATCAGGCAAAACACACTAGAGTCATATATGTCTCTTGATAAATTTTTTTCTGTGGACATTTTGGCATGAATGTTTTGGCCCTAATTAACTACTTTTTTGTGTTATGAAAATAGAAAAAAATAATTCCAAGCAAAGATTTCAAAGAAGCATTTGTTAAGGACCATTCAAACTTGCTTTAAAACGTTGCCAGGTGTGGAGCGCGTGCATCCCCATTGGGCCTGGATGTTTGGATAGGCGGCACCACCGCGCACACAGATACTAACCACAATTCACTCAGGACCCTTGGGTGAGGGGCGCAGACTCCTGCGGCCCTTGGGACGCTGGTGGAGATGGGAGAAAGGAAAAGCTTCCCGCACTTTTGCCTTGTGGGGACAAACACAGCTCTTTATTTCTCTGCCCTTATCAGGGGAGGAGAAAACCCAAAGTGTACATGTTTAAGTGCTAGCAGCTCTTATACTGCCTCACAGGCAGATGCTTCCATGTTGGTGGTCTCCATGGAGAGGGAGTTCTTTCCTTGTTGATGGTCATGGCAGGAAAAAGGATGGAGCTGACGCAGTGCAGCTCCTTATATAGCTCACCCATGGAATGGCCTGAGCCAATCAGTTTTGAGTCCAATTGTCCAATCAGGCATGGGGGATTTATGAAGGGTTTTGTACAAACATCCAATCAAGTTACTTTCATTTTTCCTAGATTTAACCATTTTTCCAGTTTTGGGGTTTTTGCCAATTTCCTCACAATTTCTCCCTACAGTCAGAAATGGGGAAATCAGGACTAGGGTAGGATTCAGGAGATGGTTGAGATCTAGGGCTATCTCTGGAGCCCTCTAATAGGGAATAGCCAATTGTTTTGATGATTCAGTACTCCTATGTTGAGTACAAAATTAGTGATCCAAATAAGACATAATGGAAGCATTGGTTTCAAGGTTTATAGGTCATGGAAGAGCATTCTCTTTGCTTGGGTCTCCTCAGATGCCAGACCTGAGAGGAAGGTCTGGGTGCATGTAGCTTATTTAGGAGGTGGCCTTAGGAAGCATTGTGACAATGTGGAGAAGTGAAAGCCGATAAAAGAGGGTTAGTGCAATGGACCACTGGGTCCCACTCCTGCTGGGACCCACTGAGGAACTGTGTGGAACACATCTCAGAATGGCCCCCTCCTAGAACCTGGGTTTTATCCAGCATGGCTGCCGTGAGGATGTTCCTCACAGACCACCTTCTACAGGAGCTAATTTACAAGCCCAGTAGACAAGCTTTGGAACCCATGGCCAGTTTTGAGCTGGAGCCACACCTCCCACAGGCTGTTTCTTGCCAATGACAGAGTGGGTTAGGGAATACTGAGGCACCCCTGAACCTGGTAGACATGGAGCTCCTTTCTTACAGAATTCATCTGAAGAGCTTCCTGACAGCTTTGCTGGTGGTTTAAGCTGCGCCACAGTGTACAATGCACCTACTCAAGATTCTTTTCTTCTATTTACCTCTCAGATAGACTTGCTTAGTGATCTGAGGGTCTCCCAGCCTCCTTGACCTCTACCCTATTTCCTTTTGCAGAGAAATCCCCTGCATATTTGTTTAATACCCTCTTAGTGTCTGCTTCTCACTGGACTCAGACTAATACCTCCACCAACCATCCCTCCTTGGTGGAGGCTGCGTGGGGAACATTAACTCCCTAGCACTCCAGTCTCACTCATGAACTGGCTCCAGGCTCCAGGACTAGCAGACACCCTCAGGCAGAGAAATGCAGGAGCAATTATGAAGGAACTCTCAGTCAGTGGGTCCTGGTGAGCTATACATAGGTAAGGCAACCGCAGGTACAGTGTCTGTGACAAGGATTATGGCTTGGTGATTTTCTCAAGTATACAAGTAGAGTGTCATGCTCCATGAATGTTTCTAAGAGAAAAAGAAGGCTGTAGGCAATGATTTTCCCAGGCCTGTCAGGAAAGATAAGTGTTTTGCATGATTAGGGTTATTTTGCTTTTCCTTCACCAGTATCTGAATAAATAAAAGGAAAAAAGGAATGATTTCATTTTTTGCTACCACTTTTCTAATGGTATCCCAATTTGATTGGCTGTTAATGATTGTGATGAGAATTGTTTCAGCATATGTATACCTTCTGGTAACAAAAAAGATGTAAAAAGATTCTTTAAAGAAGAAATCTGAGCAATGAGTCCTATAGTAGGCTTCTGATAGTGCAAGTTCCCTTCCTACTCAATGCCCTGAGGACAAAGCACCATATGCATGATAGGTAAGGTGCTGAGAGTCACATTCCTTGTGTGTCATAAACAGGATCACAATGAGGTAATTATATGAAAGCACTGCTGTAAAGTCTAAAGGGCAATACAGAGTTATTCTGAGCTCTTTGCAACTCATTATTAGGCTGGTTCAGTTGGACCATGGGGCAAGGCAAATCCTAACAAGCAGAATACCTGCAGAAAGGGAAAGCTTCCTAGAGGCTGGTTAGTATATAATATTGTCTTCCAAATATATATCCCACTCTATTAGCTTTCTTTAAATACAACTTAAAGTCTTTACAATATTCATACAATAAAAACAATTTTTAGCTACTGGGAAAGTGTTCTATTCCATATGTTATATGATGTACCATTTGTTGTGATTCTATCATCCCTGAATGTTATACATATATTTGTAATTTAATAAAATCAGTCTTTTGCCTTTGGGATATTTTAGTGCAATTTCGTGTGTGCCATTAAAATATAATTGATACATTCTACAGCCTGACTTAGCTGCAAATGTAGAGAAATTATTGACAGCTGCATGATAAAAATGAATAAACATAAAACCTTCAGAAAAATGGAGAATCTAATGTAAAAGAATGGAAAAGGCAGAGATAAAATCAGGACAGTGACTGATCCAGCACCATGCACTAATATATCTTTTATACTTTTTCTTCTTAAACTGAATAATAGAGGTAGGTCAGAATTTGCATTGGTGTGAATCACTCAGATGAAGAGATAGGAATAAGGAGACACATATATTATCTGGTCAATTTTAACAGATACAGTTCAATTGCTCAATGGTTCATCTGTCTTTTCTGAGCCCGATTTGAACAAAGGTGACCCTCAAAACTTGTTACAAGATCTTGTTATTTGAAAAACATTTTATTTCTGTATTTTCTTGAGAGAGTCTCAAAGATTAATGTCTAAAATAAACTCAGCTATTGAAAACATTTTAAGATACAATCAGAAAAGTAATTCAACATGTCCCTGATGCTTTTAACTCCAGTGATGAAATTCTAATCTGCAACAAACTTGGAAAAGAGCAACAACAATACTCTTGGGTTTTCAGATCTCCTTATGAACATCTTTCAGTTAACAATTTTAGCTTCAATTTCATCTAAGGCAAATTAAATTAATCTTCACTAGAATTCAGTAGGCATCTTCCTTCTCCAATTATCCTAAGGAATATAGTTGGTATGGATTATAATATTAATATTATCACAGATCCATTACAACAATAGTGTTATTTAAGCAAAAAAAGGGGAAGCGGGGGAGCTGGTGGTGATTAAGACTCATTTCTGTTCCTGGCTGTGGTATTCTTTTGGTATGTGACCTTTCTTAGCCTCAATTTAGCTATAAAATAAGGGGTTTAACTATTCTTGTGCTTTAAAATACTATGTTTATGTACATTAAGCTTGTTTTTTTAACTTATCTCTCTCATCTGTCTCATTACCAGACTCTTTTGTTCTTCAGTTTAGCCCAGTACCCAGCACACAATTGTTAGGTGCTGTGGAGTCTGTGTCCAATTCATAGTGACTCTATGTACAAAAGGCGAAACAGTATTGTCAGTGCTTCTCAGCTATTCACAGGGCTTTCAATGGCTGCTTATTTTATTGCTTTTTTTTTATTTGATTGTTTGTTTGTTTTTGGGTGTGGAGTTGTGCTGGGTCCTTCTCCCAAGCCTACATCTCCTCATGTTCCCAGGTAGTCTCCCATCCAAGTACTAACCAGGCCGGACCCTGCTTAGCTTCTGAGATCTGACAGGATCAGATGTAGGGACACAATAAATATTCATTGGCTGAATAAATAATCACATGTAAATAAACATAAATCTCTCTCTGTCTACATATGAATATGGTCACTGAGGCTGCATTCTCTGGATAAAGGTGAAAACTTGCCTAGTACGCCTATGACCTCAGCAAATAGCATGAAAACATGAGGTAAAGGCATGTCTGAGAATCTGGATATTAGATTCATTCTTTGCATGCACAATAAATTTAAGGGACAGATGGTGGAATAACAAAAGAATTGCATGCTTCTATATTACTTGGACAGAAATGCTTCCCACTGAGTGCGAATCCATGGCATTTCAAAATTGCAAGACTAACCCACTCCAATGAATTCATCAGATATTTAGAAATAGTATTATACTCCCTAGAAAAAGACCATTTAGGTGCTATGTCTTGAATGTTTAATTAGACATCTTGTTGTAACATCAGAATGTGGTGCTAAACTACCATGTGCTCTTTTGGAATAATAAATTGATAACGGGACTGAATGCCCTGGAGGAATTTCAAAATTTTATAAATGTCTATAGAAAATGACAAATTAATTCCACAAAATGAAAACCTATTTCTAGTCCCCTAAGAATATATGCTCTAAGCTAAAAAAGCTATCCTGGCCATGTGCTATGTTAAAATATGTGAGCATATTTGGGTACACTTAGGCATTATATGACTTTTTCTCTTAACATGAATGGGAAAGTTTCATACAAAGTATTCAAAATGCTGAAAAATACTATCAGAGCCATCCTACCAAAAGTTGTGAAACCAGGCTATGTGCTATTGTGATGGTGGATGCATTTTTTTATGCATTTGTCAAAACCCATAGAACTTTAAAACACAAAGATTGTACCCTAATACAAACTATGGACTTTAGTTAATAATGATATATCACCATTGGCTCATCAATTATAACAAATGTACTACACTAATACAAAATATTAATGGTGGTGGTTGCTGGGTGCCCTCGAGTCGGTATCCGACTCATAGTGACCCTATGTACAACAGGCGAAATACTATTGTCAGTCCTTCTCTGCTTTTCAAGGGCAGATTGATTCTGGGAAGTAGGTTACCAGGTCCATCTCCCAAGCCTACCGCACCTGGTTTTCCCAGGTGGTCTCCCATCCAAGTACTAACCAAGCCTGACCCTGCTTAGCTTCTGAGATCAGATGCCACAGGGCTACGGCTCCAGACACATTAATGGTGGAGAAAATTATAAATGAGAGAGAGAGAGAGTAAATGGGTACTCTACTATCTGCTCAATTCTCTATACACCTAGAACTGATCTAAAAATAGGCTATTGTGTAGAAAAATACAACTGGAGCTGTTTCATCTGTAGCAAACTTGGCAAATTGCTATATCATCCATGAGCAAAATATAATAAGTGGCAGTTATACCAGATAATGATGATAGAGGATGTTGGGTTACTTTTGTTTGGTTAGTTGGTTTTTGGTTTGGGGTTTTTTGAGACAGAGTCTTGCTATGTAGTCCAGGCTGAGCTGGAACTCCAGATCTTCCTGCTTCAGTCTCTTGAGTGTTGGGATTATACGTCTGTATCATGCTAAAGATAGAATATTTTTAGTCTTTTACTATCTCCAGACCCTGGATATAGAATACAAGAAATATTTACAAAGGCCTATATTAATCTTTTTTATAATGGTATTTTATTGATACATGTTAGTGGGGTACAGGGTAATAAGACGACTGATACATCCATTATGCAACTCTCAAATCAGTATTGCTTAAACTTTCATTTCCTTGAACATTTTACGGAACAAAATAGATTAAAAATAAAAAAGAAAAAGCCTAAGTCAGTCGAGGTGCTTCATGCCTGTAATCCCAGCTACTTGGGAAGCTGAGGAAAGAGGATGACAAGTTCAAGAACAGAGGCAGTTGGCATAAGTTCGGAGACCCTGTCTCAAAATAAAAGTACAAAAATGGGCTGAGGGGGTGCAGCTCAGTGATACACTTGCAGAGCATGCAAGCACCAGGCCCTGGGTTCAACCCCCCAGTACTGCCAAAAAAAAGAAAAAAGAAAAAAAAAAAAGCCAAAAAAGGAAAAGTAAGAATTTTAATTGACAGGTAATGACAGTTGTATTCAGCCATGGACTATACCTTGATATTTTTTCCTTTCCTTTTTCTTTTTTAAAAATATTTTCATGGAGTTACATCCTGTATTTTGTGTTTTTCTCTTTCTCTCTTTACCCCTCTATTTTGTTCCTCCTCTCCTTCCCTCCTTCACTCCTTTCCACTAGTCCCCTCCTCACCTCTTATTGAGTCCACTTGTATTTTTCATTCTTAGATAATTATGATTATGTGTGTGTATATATATATGCATATATTTATTTTCCTTTAAAGTAGATTTAGCTCCCACATATGATCAAGAACATGCAGGACTTCTCTTTTTGAGTCTGTGTTATTTCACTTAAAATGATACTCTCCAGTTCCACCCATAATTTCATTATTCTTTACTGCTGAATATTTCACTGTATATATACACCACAATTTTTTAATACAATCCTCCATTGATGGACATCTGGGTTGATTCCATATGCTTTCAATTATGAAAAGTGCTGCATTAAATATGGAAGTACAGGTATTCCTATGGTGTGATGACTCACCTTCCCTTGAGTATATTCCTAGAAGTACTAAAGCTGGATTATATGGTAGTTCTATTTTTAGTTTTCTAAGGTATCTCTATATTGATTTCCAAAGTAGCTGAACTAATTTAGAGTCCTGACAGCTGTGTAAAAGTGTTCCCTTTTCTCTGCATCTTCACCAGCATTGTTATTTATTTTGTTAATCTTGGCCATTCTTAGTGGAGTGAGATGGAATCTCAGTGTTGTTCTGATTTTCATTTCCCTAATGGCTAGGGATATTGAGCATTTTTTCATGTGTTTATTGGCCATTTGTATTTCTTCTTTTGAGAATTGTCTGTTCAGTTCCGTTGCCCACATATTTATTGGAAGATTTGTTACTTTAGTGTTTAATTTTTTGAGTTATTTGCATATCCTAGAAATTAATCTTGTGCCAGATGCGGTGGCGCATGTCTATCATCCTAGCAGCTTGGGAGGCGGAGGCAGGAGGATTGTAAGTTCAAGATCAGAGGAAGTCTGTGTAATTTAGCGAGACCCTGTCTCAAAAAAAAAAAAAGTTAAAAAAAATGGGCTGAGGGTGCAGCTCAGTAGTCTAGCACTTGCAAAGTACGCAAGCACGAGTCCCTGGACTCAACCCCCAGTAGCACACCAAAAAAAAAAAAAAAAAAGGAAGAAAGAAAGAAAGAAAGAAAGAAAAAGAAAGAAAGAAGGAAAAAGAAATTAATCCTCTGTCAGATGTGTAGGATGCAAAGATTTTTTCCCCATATTGTGGGCTCTCCCTTTACTCCATTAATTGGAGTAATGTACCGATGTTGTTTAGTGTTATGTAATCCCATTTGTTTATTTTTAGAATATCGAATTTTTGGAATGTAGAATCATGTCATCTGCAAAAAGGGATAGTTTTACCTCTTCTTTCCCTATATGTACCCCTTTTATTTCTTTCTGTTGTTTGATTACTCTGGCTAGGACTTCAATCACAATATTGAATAAGAGAGGAGAAAGTGGACATTCTAGTCTTGTTCCTGATCTTAGAAGGAATGCTTTCAAGTTTTCCCTGTTTAGTATAATGTTTGTGTGTATATACTGCTGCAGTCACTTTTAAATCATCTTTAGCAAAGTTTTGCTTGCATATGATATTAATGATAACATTGACAGTTTCCACATTTGGTTGAATTTTCTTTCTTGAGAGTAGGTACAAGTATGGATCTTTTCCAGTCAGTTGGCCAGGTAGCTGTTTTGCAAATCTCATGAAATAAACAAGTGAGCAACTCTAGTGCTGTATTTGTTGAAACATCTCGGTTGTCATACCATCAACCCCCTGGAGCTTTGTGTTTTACCAAATCCTTCAAGGCAGCTTCTATTTCAACCTTCAGTATCATTGGTTCCTGATCATATGTAACATCTTGAAATGGTTAGTCATCCACCAGTTCTTTTTGGTATAATGACTCTATGTATTCCTTCCATTTTCTTTTGGTGCTTTCTGTGTTGTTTATTATTTTCTCTGTCAAATCCTTGACTATTGCCACTTGAGGCCTGAATTTTTTCTTCAATTGCTTAAGCTTGAGAAAAACAGAGTGTGTTCTTGGTTTTCTATCTCCAGCTTTTTGCACATGCCATCTTCTGTTTAGTTCCTTAACTTCATCATGTCTTCCTTTTACTTTAGCTGCTTGATGTTCAAGGACAAATTTCAGAGTCTCTTTGGACATGTGATTTAGTCTTTTCTCCCTATCTTTTAAATAACCTTTTCTATTGTTCATAGGGTTACTATGAATCAGACTCAACTTGATGGCACCTAACAACAACATAGATTTATCACATGTGGCCTTTATGATGTTGAGATGTGTTGCTTCTATGCCCGGTTTCTTCGATACTTTTATCATAGAGGGATGTTGAACTTTGTTGAAAGCTTTTTCAGCGTCAATTGAAATGATCATGTGATTTCTGTCTGCAAGTCTCTCAATATGTTGAATTACATTAATTGATTTGCATATGTTAAACCACCTTTGTATCTGTGCAATGAAGCCCACCTGATCATGGAGTATGATCTTTTTTAGGTGTTGCTGTATTTGGTTTTCAAGAATTTGATTGAGAATATTTGCATCAATGTTCATCAGGGAAATTGGTCTATAGATATCCATTTTGACAGTATCCTTATCTGGTTTTGGTATCAGTGCAATATTGGCTTTGCAGTATGAATTTGGAAGTATACTTTCCCTTTCTATTTTATAAAATACTTTGAGAAGGATAGGTAATTCTTTAATTCTTTCTTAAAGGTTTGATAAAATTTAACTGTGAACCCATCAGGACCTTGGCTTCTCTTTGCTGGGAGATTTTTTAAATTACTGTATCAATTTCATTGCTTGTTATATGTCTGTTTAGTTTGTTTCTATCTTCAGGATTTAATTTTGATAGGTCAAAATTGTACCTTTTATTTTGCTCTACCAAATTCTACATCACTAAATTATGGGCTCAGAAGCTTATGCCCATAGTCTATATCTTATGGGATGATACCTGGGAAGTTAAACAACAAACAAAAAGGCTATTATAATAGAGCAAAATTTCAGAGCCTAACAGATCTGAAAGAAACCAAGTAAATGATCCAGGTCAACCTCTCTTCTTAGGTAATCAAAACTCAGGCTCAAATATGTGTCCTCTGTGAGATGAAAAGCCCTGTGTGAAAAACATTAACCTATGGTCAGATTATAGGAATACTTGAGCTGTTTCCTGAGCAACAGATTAATATTTAACTTGTGAGCCCCACAAAGTTTATAAGCAATTGCTTTTCCCTCTTTTATTTGGCTGCAAAAAAACTCAGCACCAGACTTGTAGCCCATTTCCAGGAAGTTTATGGGTTTAACTTTACTCCTGACTAATCTTGCTTTCTTACCCATCTGTGCAATTTTTTGACTTATTGCTTCTTGGTGTATTGAATGTGGGGCAGATGACTTTAGAAAGCCCATATCCCAGCTTGCCTTTTAACTCATCTTATTTCAGTTGGGCAGAAATGTGTGGATTCAAATATAACACTGATAAAAATGATGATTAAGGAGATTTTATTTCAGAATTATGCTATGTATCCTAAATAACCCAGACAGGGGTCCCTGTAGCCATTGATCAAAATAAGGCAAGTTTATAACCTTGCGAAGAGTAAGATCAAATGATACCTGAGGAATATGCACTCCTGTCTAAGTTAAACAAGTCTGCTCGTGCTCCTATGTGGTATACAAGATGATTTACAGCATTCAGAAAGAAAATTCTGTATTTCTTTTAATGTAATTTTCATTTAAGCTTTATTTATTTAAGCTTTAACATGAAGATAAATGTGGCCACAACGTTTGTTCAATATATCAACACTCTGGTGCACAAAACGATCTATGAGGATTTCTGAGTGAAGAGTACGAGTTCCATAATGCATTCCTCAGTTTTGTTATAGCTTACAAGTGCCCTGCTTATTCACTAGCTTTCAGAGAAGGGACAATGCCTATAACATACAGAGCCTCCTTAACATTGACAAGTAAAAAACCAGTAGCAAATGGCCTGAATATATGAATAGACAATTCACAGAAGAGTAAAACCCTAATGGCAACAGACATAAAAAGAAGTTCAGAATTACAAAGAAGTCAGAGAAATGCAAATTAAAGTAACAATGAGAAACCATACATTGGTTTGATAAAAAATAAAAAGAGCCATTACACCTTGGGCAAAAGAGTATTCTTGTGCATTCAAAGCAGAAATGAGAATAGCTACAGGCAAAATACAGGAAATTGTTTATAATAGAGCTCCTAAACCAACCCTAAAAGCCCCTTCTATATGTAGATATGTCTAGTACATATGTGCTTAGATATATATGAGCATGGAAGGATATGTCTACTGGATAGTTATCATGGGTAACTTTTGGGGTAAGGAGGTCTAATGGGGATAGAACAGGGAGGAGAAGAATGAGAATCCATACCCCCCAAAAAGAGTAAAACTCTATCACAGTAAGTACAGCATGAACACATTTTGAATTTGTATATGCTTCTATAAAAAGCAAACAAAAAAAGTATAGTGTAAAACGTTTAACATATTCAGTGTATATGTGCTCTAGGGAGACTTTGGCAAGGTGGAATTTGGGAACAGACAGCTCATTTCTTTGTCAGTTAACCCCAAGCAGCAGACATCTCTCAGAAGAGTGACCTTCCCCCTATAAATAAGAGTAGCAGGACAGATCCTCACATGCACTCTGCATGTATGGCATAAAAACCAGTAAGTCATTCTAGGATCAAGTTGGGAATATGAATGGAATACATAAATAGTCCAGGCCACCAGGATAACTCCTATCCTCCAACCCCAGCACCCAGATTGAACTCCAATACCACTGAACTGAAGTTGCAGAGAGTTCTTGGGTTTTGTAGCCCAACCTCCCATGCGGCATAATCATTCCTTCTAGCGTTTCACTTAGTTTGAGTACCATCTCCTCCTGGATGTTCTGGGGCTAATAGCACCAGGGACCTCCTCAGGCCCCCTTCCCATTATTGTCATTCTGTCCCAGAGTAAAAAAAATAAGTCCTCTTTCACTTCTGTGCTAGACCTCTTCAAAGAGTTAAAGGCAATAAAACTATCTTCATAGGTCTTTCTTCCTCTGACCCAAAGAACCCTGGGTTCCTAAATGATGCTTTCCAGTCTCTCATGATCCTGGATTCCACCTCAGAAGTGTTCTGGCTGTCAATGTGCATCTCAAAAAGGGGTCCCCAGAGCAAAATTGGATTTCTAACTGTTGTGTGACCTGCTCCCATAATAGCAAGGAAAGAGTGAGTGTTTCCATGGATGAGGCCCAATATTACATAGCATTGATTTTTTTTTTTAAGAACCACATTGTTAGCTCAATTTGAAGTTGTGATCAATTCCCATTATTTCAAAATTAGCTGTTGCCATGTTAGGAATTGAACTTGCACAATTGATTTTAACTGTTTAGAACAGTATCTTTTTTGAACTTTTTTCTATTGATTTTGATCTAGGATTCCAAACTGTTGTGTTCAACTCACTTATCAATTCTGCTATCTGGTCTATGGCTGGTCTACTGTTGCATAAGAAATTACCCTAAATCTTCACAGCTAAAAACAACAATTAGGATTTATAGTCTCCCAAATTTCTGTGGGTGAGGAATTTGAGAGAAGCCTAACTAACTGAGTGATCTGGCTCAGGATGTGTCACGGGGCTATGGTCAAGATGTCTTCAATGCTTTAGTCCTCTGAGGCCCTCCTATGCTGGGACATCTGCTTCCAAGATGGCTCACTCATATGACAGGTAAGTGGTATAGGTCATTGGCAGGAGTCCTCATGCCTTGTGGACCACTCCTAGGGCCAAATGAGATTTTTCCCACATGGTAGATGGTTCCCCCTAATGTGATGAAGCAAGAGGAGGAGAAAGGAGGAAGCTGCAATGTCTTTGACACGTCTTAGAAGCCATACAGTCACTTCATACAAATTCCCTATGGAGGAGGGAATTAGTTCCACCTTTTGAAGGAAGTGATGTCAAAAAATTCTGGGCATTTTCAAAAACCCACAAGAGCCAACTTATCTATAGGTTGAAAATAGGAAGCAAGGAGTCAGAAGGTCATTAAACAAAAATGGGTTCATATCCTGCCTCTGTCATTTACTAGCTCTACAAACCTAGAAAAATTATTAACCTTCCTGAACCTCTTTCTTCAACCACAAAATGAAGTTAAGTACAATGGCTACCTCACTGGTTGTAGGAGCAGTTAAATCAGATGAAATATGTAAAATAGTACAATGTATGGAATGTAATAGATGTTCAGTAAACTGCTATATATTTCCATTCAACTAATTAATAGAGAAATGCTGAAAGCTCAGAAGACTGTGGTTCAAACAAAAGACCCCTTGGCATGTACAATAGAAAGCCATGGGTATAAAAATGTGACACCCTATCTGTAGCTTAAGTATCAAGAATAAAAAGACAAACCAGAAACTTGGCAATCAAGACAAAGACATGAGACAAAAGTCACAAAAACCAATTTGATGTGCACCAAGTAATTTGTGTTTAAATCTTAAGTGTACTTCAGTTCTTTTACTGGAAAAAATTACCTTTGAAAGAGAAGAATATCAAAAAGTCACCCATGATCTTTAAGCACTGTCAAATATAGTGTAAGAAAATGAGCCTCCCCCTGCAGGCTGGAAGTCATTCAAAAAGCAACTGGGGAAGAGTTGTCTCCTCAAAGGAGGGTCAACCTTAATGGCAGGATTGGAATAAAGCCCCTGGGACCTCCTTTTGTTTATGTGGCATGACTCAAAATAATAAGAAACATAGTGGATGCAATACCAGGCTCAAACAAAAAGATCTCGTATGCATGGCACAGTGTTGGGTAGTGTTTCATTCTGTTGTAAAAAGGGTCACTATAAGTTGAGTCCAACTGGATAGCACCTAACAAACATATGAACAAATAAAGAGTAGCATAAAGAAGATGAATTTCTTAGAAATGGTAAGTATGTTAATATCTTTTTCTATTGATAAGTTTTAATGTACAAACTTAATGGGTCTCATGACGTTCACATACATGCATTTCATTGTACATTGCTCATGTCCACTTCCTCCTTACTCTCTCATGACCTCCCCCTCCCACTTCACTCCCCACCTATATTGCCCCTTCTACTTGCATGTCTTTTTGTGAATTTATCTATCTATATATGTGCATCCCATTTTGCCATCTATTTTACTATCTTTAGCACTCATTAAGACACATAAAAGCTGCTCTAATCCCTAAATTATATAAAACATTTGGTAGACTAAATTTAGTTATTTTTCCTTATTCAAAATGAAAACATATAAATGAGGGTATTGAATAAAATAAACTCACAATTGAATTTTACTATAAAAATAAAAACAACATATTTAAATATCCTAAATTTTAGAATCTGTAGTCATACCACCTTGGCATCCATTCCCATCTGATCTTGGAACCTAAGTTGTTCAAAGCTATGTATGAATCCCCTGGTGAACTCTCAGCATCTCTTTTCAGTTTTCTTCAGTTAATGTCATTGAGGTCTGCAGTCATAGCACCCTGACATCCACTCTCCTGATCTTGGAAGCTAAGCAGGGTCTGTCTGACTAGTCGTTGGATGGGAGTCCACTGGAAATAACAGGTACTGCAGGCTAGGGAGAAGGATCTGGCCATTCACTCCTGAAATGATTAACCATTGAAAACTCAATGAATAGTAGAGAAGCACTGACAATACTGTTGGGCATGGCACAGTGTTGGATAGTGTTTCATTCTGTTGTACATAGATAGGGTCACTGTGAGTTGGACCCGATTTGAAGGCACCTAACAAAAACAACAACAAATTTTAGAATTTTGATTTCATGATTTCCATCTATCTTTGCATTTTGAAGTTCCTTTTAGGCATAAATTAATCCTTAGAACACTCCAAGACACAAAAATTATTATCTCCATTTTACAGGTGAAGAAGCTGAGATACAATGACCAAGTGTGCCTCGGTTGCTTAAGAAATTAGAATTTGGGACCTAATCAGAAATATGGCTTTTCTACTGCCATGTTGACTGGGAAGCTATTATAATGTCAAGCATTGTAAAATAATTTTGTGTATTCCCAACCACTTGACAAATGAAAATGAAGGTAATAACTCTTACTTGCTTTGCAATATCCAAACTTACAGGCATTACCTAACAGTTAGGAAAAGAAAAACTATCACCTGATTTATGGATACTTTCTTAAATCTATGAAAATATATCTTTTGTTCCAACCTGGGTAAAAATGCACTTGCTTTGTTCTACGGAAGACTGATTTTAAGAGTGTCCCAACCATCCCTGGGGGTTTGACAGAGCCCTGCCAGCTCTCCCAGTTTCCATACACTGCCTTTTACTCATTTATGGCTCAGCATTTACTGTGGCAACAGATCATCAGGTACTCATGACAATATTTGGCAGTTCACAGTTCAAGGCAGCAATGTGCTCTGAGTGATGGGGTTTACAATATCTACATGGTTATGATTATAAAATTGTACATGGGCCAGGGAAAGAAAATAACCCAGCAGATTATATTTCAATGCTCCCATTAGAGGATCAGCATGAAACACCATCAGTAGTAGAGGAATTCATCAACATCATAGGCATCCAAGCAGTGTTAAAAGCTTTAACTTTACTAGAAATATAACAAGTAATAAAAACAGACAAGACCTGAAATGGTCTAATGGACCTAGCACAAATGTGGCAGAAGATTAACAGCACTAAATTCTCCAGCATGGAAACTTTCCCCAACATTCAGTAAGCACTTTCTCGAAATTCAGGTCCTTCAAGTACAAATACTTGTGTCAGCACAAATAGGTTTCTGGATGGACAAACATTCTTTGGTCCACATAGCCACACTGAGTTCATAGTCTTAAAAACTGTTGGAGTTTCTACCTTAACACATTTTACTTTAGTGCACTACATAGATCCTTTTAAATCCATTTGTCACCTTTTTATCTATTGATGAAAATATTTCCATTTTTTTATAGTCACAGTTGTGTTTTGCAGCATCTACCTAGGCCTTCCGGAACATTTGTTCCTTAACTTTATCACAACATATTTGAGATATATAGAAAGGTATGTAAATAACATAATAAATTCCATCTCACTCATCAACCAATATAAAAATATTTCTAGTGCTTTTGAAGACTTGTGTAAACTCTTCCTCAACTGTAATGTACCCTCTACCCTTAGCAATAATCTCTCTACTGAGTTGGGGTTTATCGTTTTAATGCTCAGCTAATGTATACAAAGTGAGTAGGTAGTGCATGTTGTTGTTGTTGTTGTTGTTAGGTGCTGGCAAGTCATATCCGACTCATAGTGACCTTCATAAGGTTTTTAATGGTTGATTATTTCAGGATTGCCCTGGGAGTGGACTGCCATGCCCTTCTCCCATTTTTTGTGGTGCTGGGAATCAAACCTGGGACCTCAGAAACTTCAGAACAGAGCTCTACCAATGGAGCTAAATCTCAGCCCCAGATAGTGCATAGACACACTATTTCTAAGTAAATAAATGTGTATTTCTTACGAATTGTTGTTGTTAGGTGCCCTTGAGTCGGGCCCAACTCATAAGGACCCTCATAGGGTTTTCAATGGCTGATTGTTTGGGATTGTTTTGAAGTGGTTTTGCCAGGTTCTTCTCCTGTTTCTGCAGTGCTGGGGATAGAACCCAGGGCCACAGAGCATGCAGGACAGCACTCTACCAACTGAGCTAAATTCTACCCCTTTTTAGGAATATTTACTATTATTTATATATTTAGCTCAGTTGGTAGAGCATTGCTCTGCAGTCTCTGAGGTCCTGGGTTCAACTCCCAGCACTGCAAAAATGGGAGAAGGACATGGCAATCCACTCCTGAAACAATCAGCCATTGAAAACCCTATGAGAGTTGCTATGAGTTGGACACAACTCGACTGTACCTAACAACAATAAAAACAATATGCTTTTAAGCTTTATGTGAATGGAATCATTTCAGGGTAGTGTACATACACTTTGGTAAATTTTTTTGTTGAACATTACTTTTTCTGAAATTCATTCATGTTAATACCTGTGGCTGTAGTTAATTGATTTCATTCACAGTTTAGAACTGTATGATGATGCTGCAATTTATTTTGTCAGTGTGCCACTCTCAGTTTGCTGTACTGTGAGGGCTTGTGTATTGATGTGATGCTGAGATCTATGTTACCGGTATTACAGATACAAGCAGGGTCACCCATGGTGGACAGGTTTCAGCTGAGCTTCCAGACTAAGAGAGACTAGGGAGTAGGACCTGGCAGCTCACTCCCTAAACACTTACCTGTTGTAAACCTTATGAATATCAGAAAAACACTGTCAGATACAGTGCCAGAAAATGAGCCCCCCCAAGTTGGAAGGCACTCAAAAGACAACTGGGGTAGTGTTGCCCCTTCAAAGTAGAGTTGACCTTAATGATGCGAATAGATTAAAGCCTGAGGGACCTCCATTTGCTGATGCAGCAAAACTCAAAATGAGGAAGAAAAACTGCAAACATTCATTAGTAATTGGAATGTGCAATATATGTAGTATAAATCTAGGAAAATTAGAAATTGTCAAAAGTTAAATGGAGTGCATAAACATTGACATTCTAGGCATCAGTGAGCTAGGATGGACTGGCATGGGCAATTTTGAATCAAATAATCATATGGTCTACTATGCTAAGAAGGACAAACTAAAGAAAAATGGGGTTGCATTCATCATCAAAAAAGACAGCTCAAGATCTATCCTGAAGCACAATGCTGTCAGTGATAGAATAATATCCATATGCCTACAAGGAAGGCCAGTTAATATGATTATTATTCAAATTTATGCACCCACCGCTGTAGTTACAAATGTAGATAGGGAAGATTTTTACCAGCTTCTGAACTTTGAAATACAATGAACAAGCAATCAGGATGTACTGATAAGTACTGGTGACTGGAACGCAAAAGTTGAAAGCAAAGAAGAAGGCTCAGTAGTGGTGAAGTTTGGCCTTGATGACAGAAATGATGCTGGGGAATGCATGAGAGAATTTTATAAGAACAATGACTTTTTCCTTGCAAATACATTTTTCACCAACATAAATGGAAACTATATACATGGAATTCACCACATGGAACATACAGGAACAAAATTGACTACATTTGTGGAAAGAGGAAAACCTCAATATCAAAAGTCAGAACAAGACCAGGTGCTGATTGTGGATCAGATCATCAACTGCTTATATACAGGTTCAAACTGAAACTGAAAAAAATTAGAAGAAGTTACAAGAGCAATGGTATGACCTTGAATATATCCCACCTGAGTTTAGAGACCCCCTCAAGAACAGGTTTGATGCATTAGACACTAACAATAGAAGACCAGAGGAGTTGTGGCATGACATCAAAGACATCAGTTATGAAGAAAGTGAAAGGTCATTACAAAGACGGGAAAAAAAGTAAAGACCAAATTATATGTCAAAAGACACTCTGAAACTTGGCATTGAACATCACGTAGCTAAAAGGAAGACATGATGAAATTAAGGGACCATACAAGAGATTTCAAAAGGCAGCTTGAGAAGACAAAATCAAATATTATAATGACATGTGCAAAGAGCTGGAGATAGAAACCCCAAAGGGAAGAACACACTCTATTTTTCTCTAAGGAACTGAAGAAAAAATTTGAACCTCGAATGGCAATAGTGAAGATTTCAACAGGGAAAATATTAATTCAGGAAACATCAAAAGAAGATGAAAAGAATACACAGAATCATTATACAAAAAAGAATTGGTGGAAAGCCAACAATTTTAAGAGGTTACATGTGATCAGGAAGCAATGGTACTGAAAGAAGAAGTGGAGGCTACCTTGAAGGAGTTGGCAAAACACAAAGCCCCAGGAATTGATGGAATATTAATAGAGATGTTTTAACAAACAGAAACAGCAATAGAGGTGCTAGCTTGTTTATGCCTAGTCATTTGGAAAACAGCTACCTGGCACCTGACTGAAGGGATTCATATTTGTGCCAACTCCCAGGGAAAAGGATCAAACCAAATGTGGAAACTATTGAACAACATCATTAATATTGCACACAAGCAAAATTTTGCTGAAGGTCATTCAAAAGTGACTGCAGCATTATATACACAGGGAATTTTAGGAAAATCAAGCCAGATTCAGAATAGGACATGGAATCAGGGCCATCATTGCTGATGTCAGATGGATAGTAGCTGAAAGCAGAGAATACTGGAAAGATGTCTATCTTTTATTGAGTATACAAATGCATTTGACTGTGTGGATCACAGCAAATTATGGATAACATTGTGATGAATGGGAATACCAGAACACTTAATTGTACTCATGAGGAATCCGTATGTTGACCAGAGGCAATTGTTCCAACAGAAAAGCCAACATTGCTTGGTTTAAATTCAAGGAAGATGTGCATCAGGGACATATCCTTTCACCATCCTTCTTCAATCTCTGTGCTGAGCAAATAATCCAAGAAGCTGAACTTTATGAAAAGGAACACAGTATCATGCTTGGAGGAAGACTCATTATTAATCTCCATTATGCAGATGACATAGCTCTTCTTGCTGAAATTGAAGAGGATTTGAAACATTTATTAATGAAGATCAAAGGACACAGCTTTCAGTATGGATTGCGACTCAACATCAACAAAACAAAAATCCTTACAACTGAGTCAGTAAGCAACTTCATGATAAATGGAGAAAAGACTGAAGATGTCAAATATTTTGCTTTACTTGGTTCTACAATCAACATCCAGGGAAGCAGCAATCAAGAAATCAAAAGGCTCATTGCATTTGGAAAAACTGTTGCCAAAGACCTCTTTAAAGTGTTGAAAAGTAAAGATGTCACATTGAAGACAAATAAGGGAGACAGGAGAAGAATGGATGCTTTTGAATTATGGTGCTGGAGACAAATACTGAATATACCATGGACTGCAAAAAGAACCAACAGATCTGTCCTAGAAGAAGTGCAAGCAGAGTGTTCCTTGAGAGCAAAAATGGCTAGACTGCATCTTACATATTTTGGACACGTAGTCAGGAGAGATCGATCAATCCCTGCAGAAGGCCATCATGTTCAGGAGAGTGTCAGGTCAATGAGAAAAGGAAAATCCTTAACTAGATGGATGGACAAAGTGTCTGTAACAATGGGCTTAAACTTAAGATTGTGTGCTTGACACAGAATCAGAGAATGTTTTGTTCTGTTCTACATAGTGTCACTATGAGTCAGACTTGACTCCAGAGCATATAACAACAACAATAACAAAATCAACAACATTGAAGATGAAGGTTTGCCTGACTCATACCATGGTATTTTCAGTTACATCATATGGTTGTGAAAGCTGGACATTGAATAAGGGAGACAGGAGAAGAATTGATGCTTTTGAATTATGGTGTTGAAGACAAATATTGAATATACCCTGGACTGCCCAAAGAACCAATGGATTCTTCCTAGAAGAAGTGCAACCAAGTGCTCCTTGGAAACAAGGATGGCTAGACTGCATCTTACATATTTTAGACATGTAGGCAGGAGGGACCAATACTTGTAGAAAGACATCATGTTTTGGTAAGTGACAAGTCAATGAAACAAAGGTAGACCTTCAACTAGATGGATTGATGCAGTGTTTGCAACATTGAGCTTGACCCATAAAAAATATGGTTTGCCTGGCACAGAATCAGAGAGTGTTTTGTTCTGAAGTACATAAGGTCTCTATGAGTGGGACCTGACTCGATGGCACCTAACCACAACAACAAAGAAGTTTCCTATAAAATTATGTGTGATTATGCATCAACTACAAGCAAAATTTTGTAATTTTCAATGTGCATTAAAGTTATTGAAAAAAGAAAGCTCATGAGTATTGATAGGATATGGGGTTTTTTTTTTTGTTTGTTGTTGTTGTTGTTGTTTTGTTTTGGTATTGAGGAATTGAGCCAAGGACCGTCCACATATGTAAGCACTCTTCCAGTGAGCTGCACCCCAATCCTCTTTTGTAATTTTTTTTTAATCTTGAGACATGTTCCTACTAACTTACACAGGCTGCCTCCTGCCCGCAACTTGAGATCCTCTTGCCTCTACATCCTGAGTTGCTGGGATTACAGATGTGCATCATCCTGCCCTGCCATCTCATGGTAGACTTTTGAAACAAGTATATTGACTGCTTTTGGATGTTTGAAGCTATACAATTCAGTTTTTGAAATAAATGTAATTATAAATTTTGGGGCTAGGATTTAGCTCAGTGGGTAGAGTGCTGCGCTGCAGTCTCTGAGGTCCCAAGTTCAATTCCCAGCACCGCAAAAATGGGAGAAGGGCCTGGCAAGGCAATCCCGAAACAGTCAGCCATTGAAAACCCTATGAGGGTCGCTATGAGTCGGATACCGACTCGACGGCACCTAACAACAACAACAACAACAAATATATGCAGCTATCAAAATTTAAGCAAATGTAGTGATCATTTTTGTTGTTATTTTTATTGGTATTACCATGATTTTTTTTCTGAAATATATAACCTGTATGTCTGTGAAGGTTAGTGGCATTGCCTTATTCTTCTACATGTTAATAACTACTTCAGGGCTTTATTGCATCCATGAACATTCACAAATTGTTTTCATTTGAAAACAGAGTTAATGTGTTGTTAGACACATTTCTATTGATCAAAGATAGCTATAGGAAACTTCCTCTCTTCAATATAAACCTTAACAGGCACAAAAACATGAAATATAATGGGGCGGGCGAGAATGAATCATATATGCACTTTGAATCTAGTTTGTCTCTAATATGTCAACCATTAATAATTATATATTTTTAATGTATTATACTGCAATCTGCCTTTGCTGAGTTGCTTCAAAGTTAAACCATATGCTTTTGCAAGTAGCAAGGGAATAGTTACACATAAAAAATGTTTAAGCAGAGACAGAGAATAATCATAATTCTAATTCACAGTAAATAACTTAAACACAAGTAGTACAATTGGTGCACAGCTACATAGCCATAAATGATTCTTGTCCAACAAGTTACTCATTTGAAATAAAATGCTTTTTCAATCAATAGATGAAGTGTACATTATCTTACAATGCCTCTGGGAGAACAAAGAAAAAATGTGAAAGCAAGAATCATAAACCCATGGTATGTACACTGATTGCTTCTGCTTACTTCTTTCCACTTTTTTCTTTTTAAACAAGATTAATTTTATTTTATGCACAACAATTTTTACTACAAAAGTAATACATGAATATTATGGAAAATTTGAGCAACCAAAAAAATTACAAAGAAAGAAAAGCATCAATATTTATCTTTCATGTATAGCCACACCTACTGTTTTATTGTATATGTAATTTCTTATTGATGCACATACATTCACTTTTAATGAAACACATACATATTATACGAACTTGTATGACCTTCTTCCCTATATGATATGTTATGCATATATTTACGTAGCATAATTCATCTTTATCCTTGTATCCCTGTCATTATAAGAAGCCATATGATTTCTTATTTTGACTATTCAATCTGCCATTTTTAGTACAAAAGCAGCCACAGATAATACATAAATAAATGGGTGTGGCTATGTCCTAGTAAAACTTTATTTGCAAACACCATCATGACTACTCTACCTATGGCTGGTATGTCTACCCCTTAAGTCAACTATTAGCAACTTCTCCATTGGTACCAATGAAGGTACTGAAAATTTGGCCCTATACATATAATACACACCCATACTAGCTTTGTGTGTGTGTGTAAACTGAGATTTCACAGATTTAGAAGTGACAAAGATTCATCTTGTTCAATTTCATTTCAATTTCATTTGAAAACTGAGGCTACCAGGGAACCACAGTCAAAATAACAACTGATAATATACCTCCTTGAAAGCAATCACAGGTCGAAGGCTCACTGCTGCAAAGGAGATGATGGTCGGAAAAATGTATAAACGGCTGCTGGTCAATCATGAAAATAGAAAATAACCGAGCAGAATCCATCAAAATAGGTGATGTGTGAAAATGAGAATTTCCTAACTTGGTTCACAAAGGGGCGATTTGAAATGAAAACCCATGAATGCATGAATGAATGAATGAGTGATTGAAGAGGTGCTTAGGGAGCTAATGTCAACCCAATTCGATCTCAGTAAAGGTTAATTGAGACAAGGCAACTGTCTCATCTGCTGGGGAGTGCAGCCCACATTGAGAGGCTTGGCAGCAGCAATATTTTGCACAGTTTTAAAGTGATCAGGGCCATTTTCAGTGAGCTCTGGTTTTAGAAGAGTCACTTACAGGGTCGCACAGTGCAGAAAGAAACAATGGGGTCACACCAGATTTTAGCATTGAATCCCAGCTCTGTCACTTACTCACTACATCAGCTTAGCACCATACCCGGCCATTAAACAATATGTAACATGAGTGGAATAGTAGGCCCTACATCATAGGATTATTTTGCAGATTAAAGGAAGTCATATATGGAAGGAATATGTTTAGTTTCTGGTCACAAAACACTATTTGCTAAAACTGCTTGGTGCTGAGGATATAACACGCTCTCTTCCCTTGAGGAACTCAGAGTGTAGTTATAGAAGCAGCTACATAAATAGAAAATTATAGTAAAGTGTGAGAAGTGTCATAACAAGGACATTTGGAAGGAATGATGGGGGAAAAATAGGTCTGACAAATTCTCTCTGTTGAGAGTCAGAGATGCAATATGCTTTTGTGTGTATGTATGTGTCTCCTTACTATTAATATTGTTGTTGCGTTATTATAGTAATAAATTACAATCACCATTGCATTCCCCTTTAGGGTGTAGCTTAAAGACTACCCCATATAGAGCATAGCCATTAGGGCTCAATCACAATTTGAGGAATATTTGTTGAACTATAAAATTTAGTAAAGAGAATGTTTACTTTAATAAATAAAAGTTTTTTAAAAATTATAATTCAAGAGGGGAAACATGCTGAGCATGGTGACATATGCCTGTAATCTCAGTGTAAGGAGGCTGAGGGAGGAGGCTCACAAGATCAGGGCCAGAAGAAGCTGTGTTACTAAATAATACCCTGTCAAAAATAAAAAATAAATAAATAATGGGCTTGGGTTGCAGCCCAGGGGTGGATTGCCTTGGGTTCAATCACCCAGAACCAAACAAGGGGGAGGGAATAACCTTCTTTCTGGTCACATTTCACATTTTTGAGGCTCCATTGGGCTTATATGATGTTATTGTTAGGAGTTTGGAGATGACTCAAATATGAGTTTGCATATGCATTTCAGCCCTAATTGCTGACTTGGATCTTAGGTTAGTGACTTAACCATCTAGGGCAATTTATGTATGAAATGATGTTTGGTTTGGGAGTTAAGAGCAGCAGTTCTGTAGCCAGGCTGCCTGGATACAAATTCTAGCCTGCTAGAGAGGCACTATGGTAGACAACTAAGTTATGGATTCCCCACAAAGCAGATACTTAAATAAACATTTTAGGTGCTGGTACTATGTTGTGGTTAGGTGCCATTGAGTTGGATCTGACTCATAGTGACCCTATGTATAATAGAATAAGCACTACCAAACACTGTGTCATGCCCAGCACTATTGTCAGTGCTTCTCTGCTATTCATAGAGTTTTCGGTGGCTAATTGTTTCGGGAGTGGGCTGCTGGGTTCTTCTGCCAAGCCTACAGCTCCTGGTATTCCCAGGTATTCAAAAAACTAATCATGCGGGACTCTGTTTAGCTTCCCATATCAGATGAGATCAGATGCCAAGGTGGTATGGTTGTGGACTTTGGTAGTATATTTGGGAGGTAATCCCAAGAAGCACAAGTAAGTCAGTAGGAGATGGATAGGAGAGGGGATAATGCCCCTAACAGTGTGCTGATGGGCCAGTTATCACTGGAGACAACGGGGTTCAGCTCCTTCTCAGGTAGACTGACGATCAGGCCTCAGGATTGTTCTGCCAGGGGAAGACAAAGCTGGGGTATTCCTGCACCAACTTGCCAACTTCACTAATTGAGAATTGCCTGGGGGTGTGGAAATCCCCAGGTCTTCCTGGCTGCCCTGTGAGAAAGCTGAGCAAGCTGGCAAGCTGGTGAGCCCCTGGAGAAAGCCCTGTGGCAGAAAAGCTGAGAGGTAATAAGCACTGGGGCAAGAAACTTCCTCACACTTGTAAATCTTCACCAAAGCTGCAGGTGAGCCCTGGGGATGTGGGCCAGGGCATCCACAGGGTCTGCCACACCTCAAGGCACCCGGGGGGGACTTTTGTCTGTACAGTAGGATCAAAACAAAATCTATAAAGGAGACTTTACAAAAAAACAAATGCAATGCATGCTCTTTGCTTAGCTATCTAATTTTTAAAAGTACAGCTATAAAGACATTGCCTGTTGCCATGCCACCCTGGCACCCAGTCCCATCAGATCTTGGAAGATAAGCACAGTTGGGCCTGGTTAGTACTTGGACAGGAGACCACCTGGAAACACCCGGTGCTGTAGGCTTTGGAAAAGGACCTGGCAACCCACTCCCCTGAAAACAATCATCCATTGAGAACCCTATAAATAGCAAAGCACTGGTATAGTGCCATGACAAGCACTATACCAGTGCTTGTCATGGCACAGTGTTGGGCGGTGTTTTATCTGTGGTACATAGGGTCACTATGAGCCAGACCCAACTTGACAACACCTAACAACAAACAACATAAAAGACATTAGGATAATTTAGAAAATTCAAATATAGTGTGCCTATTTGGTAACATTGTTGTATCAACACTATATTTCTTGGATATGGCATCAGTTTATTTATTCATTCATTCATTGATTCATCATTTTAGTGGTGCTGGAGATTGAACCTAGGGCCTCACCAATGCTAGGCAAATGTTCTACCACTGAGCTACATTCTTAGCAAAGAGGACTAGTAGAGGGTGATTTCCTCAAGTGTGAAAATGAAATTTTGGCTATTTAGGAGAAGATCTTTATTCCCAGGACATGCATGCTAAAGTACTTACAAGTAAAGTGGAATTATGTTTGCATTTTGTTTTGAGATGTTTTAAAATTATACAGAGAGAGAGAGAGAGAGAGAGAGTCAGAGGTGACAGAGATACAGATACAGAGACAGAGAGAGACAGGGAGAAAATATAGCAAAGCATCAACAGTAGATCTAGGTAAGGGTATACTAATTCTTTTTTTTTTTTTTTTTTTTTTTTGGTACTGGGGGTTGAACCCAGGGCCTTGCGCTTGCATGCTCTGCAAGTGCTGGACCACTGAACTACACCCCCAGCCCATATTTTTTTACTTTTTGAGACAGGGTCTCACTAAGTTACACAGACTGCCTCTGGTCTCGAACTTGCAATCCTCCTGCCTCTGCCTCCCAAGCCGCTGGGATTACAGGCATGTGCCACCGCGCCTGGCATAGGGTATACTAATTCTTGATACTTTCCCATATTTGCTCTCTGTCTCTCTGTCTCTGTCCCTCTGTGTGTGTTGGTGTGTGTGTGCGTGTTGGTGTGTGTGTGCATGTGTGTGTGTGTGTGTATTTTTTTAATATTTCAAAACAAAGGTAAGGGTATTCCTTACATATCTGTCAGGTTGTTGTGCTATGATGGCTTGCATATTGCTGTGATCTGAAAGCTATGCCATGGTATTTCAGATACCAGCAGGGCTACTCTTGGTTGACAGGTTTCAGCTGAGCTTCCAGATTAAGACAGACTAGGGAAAAGGACCCAGTAGCCCACTCCTGAAACAATTAGCCATTGAAAACCCTATGAATAGCAGAGAAGCACTGACATAGTGCTGAGCTTGGCACAGTGTTGGGTAGTGTTTTGTTCTGTTGTACATAGGATCTCTATGAGTTGGACCCAATTCGATGGCACCTAACAACAACAAAGTAAGGGTATAGAGGGGTTTATTATACTTTGTTTATAAACTTTCATACAGGCTTCAATTTTTTCAAGAGAGTAAAAAACGTAAAAAGAAGTATGGCTCCATGGGATTAATGTGCTGTGAGGGTTAACTGAGAGCTCCAGGAATAGCAATGTATCCTGGCCAAGAGCAAGGACTGATCCAGGCTGCCTGTGCACAGACTATGCATCTCCTAATAGCTAACCAGGTAACCTTAAGTGAGTGACTTGTTCTGGTTGCCTGTGAATAGCAGAGAAGCACTGACAGAGTGCTGGGCATGGCACAGGGTCGGGGAGTGTTTTGTTCTGTTGTACATAGCATCACTATGAGTTGGACCCGCTTGATGACATCTAACAACAACAACAAATTTTCTTGCATGCCAACTAGAACTGATAAAATCTTTTTATAGGATTATTGTTAGGATCAATTTGGACACTCTATGTATGTATGTATGTACATATGTATGTATGTGTCTATCTATCTGTCTCTCTATTTATATCTATAGCATGGAGAATGGTGCCTGGCAAATATATAACCAATGCTATGCATATTCATCAGCACCACCACCACCACCACCACCACCACCATACATGGTTGTCCATTCCATTTTTTTTATGTGTGTTCTTTCAAAAGTGTCACAATTTGGGCAATAAATATTATGACCAGTCTATTGTTGTCTCATTGAGATGCTGAGGCTGTAATTATAGAAACCCAGTCACACCTTCCAAGCTAATGCTGCCAGTTCTCTCTTTGTCCTCCGCTGAGCCCTCTACCCATCTGGGTCAGGAGCAAGACAGCATGGAACCAAGCAGCAGGCAGGGATTCACTGAGGACTTGAGAATACAGTGAGGTCTAACACCAGGCACAATAATATGGACAGTTACCTCCAAAAAGTGAGAGTATAGGAGATCCAGCCATGGGACAGTGGGTCCTGGAAGAACCAAGGAGATGGTGGACCACTGGTTAAAACCCAGTCATACAGTGTCAGGGGAGAGTCGAGGCTTAGTTACTGGACATGTGGACAGGTGAGCAGCTTGCTTAAAGGAAAGCAAGGAAGACAGGGCAGCCAGTGGAAAGCCAAAGGAGAACAGATTCTCATCTTGTTGACTTTCCAAGGCTTCCCCTAACCTAGGCTGGGGAGCAACCCTGTCCCAGAAGCCAGTGAGGCAAAGTCCCAGAGGCAGTGGGTGAAGGAAAGAGCACTCCAGCTAGAACCTGGCTCTCAGTCCTACTCTGTTACCCACTCGATGAGAGACCTTTGGCAGCTTTCACTCTGTAAACCTTGGTTTCCTTGTTTATAAAAATGGGGCATCCATTCCCCTTCTCCTTCTAATTCTGTAAAGACAGAACTTGGGTTAACAACACAGACTGTAGAATCAAACAAAGCTAATTCCACTCAACAACAATGGGGTTCTAGGTAACTCACTTGCCCACATACATGAGGAAAATTATATCCCATAGATAGTATCAAAATTAAATGAAGTGAAGCATTGCTAAGTAGTTATAACAAAGGAACCACTTATAATATTTAGAATTAAGTTTAACTGAAACATTCAAAATAGCCACAGATTTAACAGATGGAAGTTTATTTCACTCCAACATTCAAGAAGTCCACAAGTATTAAACCAGGAGATGAATAGCCTTCTACTCTGGTGAGGACTGAGGGACTTTCCATCTTGTTACCCTGTAGAAGGTGGTGGCCTTTCCCAAGGTCACCATGGGCCAAAACGAATGCTGAAAATTAATCTTTATGGTGAACAGGAAATAGGGGAAAACCAGGAGTTTTATTATGAAGTGAAGAAAACACAAATAGTTATTAGGGACAATTAGTAGTCTCTGTCAAAACCTTTAAGAAATTTAACTAAGGGAAGATAACAACAAAGAAATTATTATAAAAATCTGATTTGCATCAAGCTTTTACTTTTACCTCCAACACTAGGGAATATAAGGATAGAGTAATAAGTATCACTCTGGTATCTGATTTCATATTCATAACAATGTGAAAAAGTGGATTATATCCAAAATGATTGAGAAGCTATGGATTGGTTGGTGAAATAAAGATAATATAGAAATCAAGCAACCATAAGGACTTTAAATATCTGAGAACAGTACATTTATTTTAATAACACAAAATAGAAATCAATTCCCATTTCAAATGAAGAATATATACGTGTTGGAATTAAATGCTCTAAAAATGATTACACTCCATTTTGGCTCTAAAAAGAAGAAAAACATCAAAAAGGCTATGTGACATAAGAACAGCTATATTAAGAAATAGAATCCATCCTGGTATATGAATTCTTTAAATTAGCACCACACAGTCCAGCAACATACAGTCACCATAATAGAAATTAGAGAACTGAAGAATATACTATAAAAAGATATTGATAATAAGATAAATTTTTAAAATATGGAAATCATATATTCAGATTCCCTTCTCTCAAGCTACTTTTGATGTCATTTCAAACTTTTCATTTGCTAACATGTCCATGAAAACCCACACAAAAGACTGAAACTCTGATAATGAAAATCTCCAGAGACATAACAGATCCCTAAACTTTTTTAGAAAACCATTTATGTTTCCTAAGCTTCAATCATCATGATATAATTTTTTGGCTTAGTAAAATCATTTCTCATCAATATTCACTTCTGCATGAGCTGGCTAAATACACTATGAATATTTGCAGGAAGCCACTCCCTCTGTACATCCCTCCTGCCTGTCTACCTAGCAAGGTATTAACACACCAAGAGAACCCAGGGAATGCAGAGAAACATCAGCATAATTAAATAATGCCATCATCCTCTGAAGTGTACTCCCAACTGTGCCACTCCAAATGAAAGAGCTTTTAAATATAGATCACCTAGGGGTCTCGTGTGCAAATCTCACTTTTCTTCTTTGTATTCCATCAGAAGAGCTAAAATAGATGACACATTGGGAAGTAGAGACCCTGGTTGTTTCTCTCTATTTCACTAATTTCAAGCTCATTTTGCAAAAATATCCAGCTACCACTTATGTCTACATGATATTAATGTCTGTATGTAAAGCAGAAAATTCATATAAATTAGAATTGTGAGTCTAATCGCCAGTTAGGAATCAAATATTTGACTTTGCCTTGACTTAATAGAGTATATTTTATTACTTGACCTCATGATCCTGTGACAACCCAATTCAACCCCATCTTTTCTTTCCTGGCTTGCCGTCCTTGTCACGTGGGCACAGTCTATACCTCTGTTTCAAACAAACTGGTATCTCAAGTACTTTTCTAGTGACAGATACTTGAGTTGTACATTTCTTTTGTTTTTTTAATGGTTTCTATGTTAATGTCAGTAGATGGCCTTGCTGCCTTCTCCACTTTTGGGGGGGCATTCTTCTACTACCCTTTTCCTCTCTCTTTCCACCCTCTGGCTCTGTCCTTCTCACATCTGTATCTCTTCTCTCATCCCCTCTGGCATTGTTCATTTCCCTGGGGTGACACACAGTAAGTGATACTCCCTCTTGCCTTGTCCTCCTAATTCTGCTGGGCAGCCAGCTGAAGTGTGTGTCCTGTTATCTGACTCCTCTACTGCTGGCCCAGACAGGGAACAGAGGCTGCAGTCTGTGCCACAGGAGGGGAAGAGTAGTTCCACTGTATAGGACAAGTAATGTCAAGATATTTTCTGAGAAAAGAAGCGGAGAAGCTCAGGCATGGAGAGGGAAAACATCTTCCCAGCTTATTTCATTCTGCTCATCCTATTGTCAGGTTGTAGCCATAGTACTGTGGTGTCCATTTTTGAAGCTAAGCAGGGTCAAGACTTGTTAGCCCTTGAATGGGAGACCACCTGGGAACACTAGGTGCTGTAGGCTTGGGAGAAGGACCTGGCAAACCACTCCCAAAAGTCAGTTTGCCATTGAAGACCCTATGAATAGCAGAGAAGCACTAACAATACTGTTTCACTTGTTGTACATAGGGTTGTTGTTGTTCGGTCCTGTCCAGTCAGTGTCCAACTCATAGCACCCCTCATAGGGTTTTCTATGGCTGATTGTTTTAGGATTGCATTGGGAGTGGAGTGCCAGGTCCCTCTCCCATTTTTGTGGTGTTGGGCATTGACCTCAGGTCCTTAGAGAGTGTGGAGCAGCACTCTACCAACTGAGCTAAACTCTAGCCCTTCCTCATTCTATACTGAACAGTAATGGACTACATCAGTTATAGGCCTGGCAAGAAATAGACGGCAAACTTCATGAGGTAATTGGAAAGAGTTTCATGAAAGGACTGTCTTATAGACATAGGCATATAGGTGTGTTTCAGGGAACTCAGCAATGATTAATGAAGCACTCGGAGCTAGTAAGAGTAGAAAGTTATTACCATCCTAGGCCTAAAGAGGCCAGAGGAAGGAAAATTACTCTAACTGGGGAGACATGTAGCTATAGGGAGACCCATAGACCCATAACCATCTGATAGAAACTGTGGTCTTTGTTGCAGGAACAAAGCCAAACTAGCATGACCCAAGAGAAAGAATCCAAGAAAGTAATAGAGGAAATAAACACCCTGACTCCTTTCTTCTTCTACCCTCCAATTTCCTGCTGGGCCTCCCACTGGCCAAACCCAATAGCAAGCCAGAGAGGAAGGGAATTGATACCATCCATTCCATGGAACTAGAGGATAGTTCAGGAGGGTGCATATGGAACACAATGACTTTGTTTTTCTTAATTTGACTCAAGTGCATATGACATTGATGACAAAAAGTAATGAAGAGGACAAATATAATAGTACTAGTGGTGTTGGTTGCAACAATTTTAGTGATATCATCTTAATTTCATGGAATAATTTACACTTTCAAAGGGCATATACACTTATCCCATTGGCCCCAGGAACAGAAGACAAACTACAAAGTGCTTAAATTTCTTTGACCATGTCTTGGTTTACAATTGTTGGTCTAGCAGTTCATATGTTGTTGGAAAGTTTTATTCACTTATTTTAGCAATAGGTATTGAAAGCCTACTGTATGCCAGGCTTTGTGCTAGCTGTCAAAGAGTCATGTATACCATATTCTTGAATCTAATCTACACCCTTTAACCATTTCAGAGGACTACACAATCAGATATGCATGAGAATTTCAAGCAATTTGAATGCATGTTTGAGATCTGGGTATTGATTAGATTTAAGAACTATATATTTGGAGTGAAATGTGTTTTCATAGAAAATTTTAAAAGTATTCTTGTGATTATGCCTATATGAAGGCAAACATATAAATTGAAAGTAAAATTAACTCCATCTTTCTCAATATCCAAACTTTTAAAAGCAAAATATTTTAATGTTTTGGTGAATTCAACAGCTAATTCCCATAATAATAACTAAGATCTGAATATGTTTTGTATTCTTAACAAAAACTTTTCTGTGCATTACCTCATTTAGTGAATGTAACAGTCTCGCTATCTTAGCCTTAAGAAGTAGAAATGACTTGTTCAACGTCCAAAAGCCAATTGATGGCAGGGCCAGGTCTCAAAATTCTGATCTTCTGGCTAGAAGCCCTTTTTCTTTAGTTCACTAAGCAATATCCTCCATAGAGAGATATAAATCTTTAACAAATTGAAAACAAAACAAAACAATCTTCTATCACTCTCTGGCAGTGATTATAATGAAAATGCAGTAACTGTATTTGCTTTTAACTTAATGTTTCCATATAGCCTAGCATTCAACATTAAATAATATAGGAAACTAAGGAACTGGAAACCAAGCAGGGGGTCACAACACAGTCCAAAAGTATGAGGACCCAGTCCTGTGAGCATCCTGGCAGACCTCATAATGAACCCTAAGTTTAAGCAATAGGTCTGGATGGTGCTGGACTTAGGCCATGTCTCCTTCTCACAGGGAAATGGTCTAAAGTCCAAAACTATGTATAGGGAATGAGCTTCAAGAGGAAATAGACTGTTTCTTTTTCAGTTGGTCTGAACGTAACTGCTGTTTTTGACAAATTCAGCTATGACTTCAGCCATGAGCTTCCCCATCTGGAATCTGTTTTTTTTTTTTTTTTGTCCTGTTAACTGAAAGGATTTTGCAGTTTGCCTCCCCCTGCTTCCTTGCAGAATCCTTCATAGGTAATGCTTTCAGATTAACTAGGTAGGAAGGTATGAGTCCTGGCCCCATCACTTTCTAGTGGGTGTGACCTTTAGAAAATACTTAACCTCTTTAAGCCATGATATCCTTGTCAATAAAGTAGAAAATAGTGTTGATTATTCTTTCTTTGGCCTCCAACCCCAAACAAAGCCAATACTCCATTCTCTGCCCCAGCAGTCCAACCTCCTACTACTAGGAGCTATGGCTAGCACCTGTGAGACTTACTTGGGTTCAACAATGGGAGGTCAGATTGCTGAAGAGAGAGCTTGGAGTTTTCCTTGGTCTTTTCCCTCCCTCTCCACACTGCAGAACTGCCAAGGGTCTCAGCCTTCCAAGACCTACCCTGGCGGGGGCTCTTCCTCCATTGTGTAAGCATTCACTGGACTTCGGTAGCACCGTTCCTTCCTTTGCCCCTTCTGGCCTCCTTTAGATGTCAGGGGAACCCTGATTTCTACTCATCCCTATTGGTTCACTTAATCCTGCCCTCACACCTGCAAATAGTCCCTTCACTACATTGTCTTCATGATTATATGGGTATATGGTTGTTGTATTTTACTGGGACACTGACTGGTTGGGAGTCCAAAGATAATATGTGTTTCCTAGGATTGTCAATAGAGGATTAAGCAAATAATATGGGTAGAGCCCTTAAAATGCGGACTGAGGCATTAGTTCAATAAAAATCAGCTATTGTCATCTTACTTTCCTCCCATCCTGAAGCTGTAATTTCCTGATTTGTTTTCCACCTTAGCCTAGAGACCAGCCATCAGCTCCCTTTACTCATATCTGCCTCTGTTCCCACTACCACCTGAGCCCAGTTTCTAGGGTACTGGTTTTCTAGTTATTGCTAGTAGGAGCTACACAAAATCAATCTTAAAAATTATCCACACAATTAGAAAATACATTGAATGACCATATCATTAACTCTCATTTATGAATTATAGCCATAGCATATGCATGCAGCAAGATAATTTGTAGAGAAATAGATGAAAAACTGATTGTTAACAGGAGATGCATCCTCAGTAAATCATAAAGGGAGGAATGGATTGGGAAAACAACACAGACTATCAGTGGCAATAGTGATGAATTACAGTCTGTCAGATTAATTGAAGAGGCTCATAAAATACCATACGATTAAAGTAAAATTTTAAAAATAACTACTACATGTTCTAGGTTTTGCAATGAATGCAAACTCTCATTTAGACAGAGTATAAATCTGCTTTTAAAACTTAGTTTAAAAGTTTACAATGTTGTAGAGAAATAGAGCTGACATAACTTTTTTAAAAAGCAAAAAGTAAATGTTTCAGTGAGATTATTTTCAAACCAAGAGTTGTATAATTGCAGGAATGACTTTCCTAGAGATATTTTGGTATTGTATCAGTCTAGGCTGGTTGAGAAAGTAAAGCTGCCTCAAGATAGAGATATAGGAGGGCTAGCTAGAAGCCTGAAACTGCAGAACTGGAGTATATCAGTCAGGGTTCTGCACGAAACCAGGACCAATAAGATATACATATATACATACATACACACACACACACACACACACACACACACACACACACACACACACACACACAAATATGAGGACCGGGCAACCCCAACTCACTCCCAAAAATCAATCTGCCATTGAAAACCCTATGAATAGCAGAGAAACACTGACAATAGTGTTTCACCTGTTATATGTAGGGTTGTTATGAGTCAGATACAGACTGGACAGCACCTAACAACAACTACTATACACACACACACACACACACACACACACACACACACACACACGCTGAGGCCAAAGGCCTGGGACTGTGACGGCAGCTGGGTTAAGTCCTAGGGTCTGAAGGCTTGAGAATCAGGGGAAGATAGCTGTCCAAGCTCAAAAAAGAAGAGAGAATTTGCCCTTCTTACATCTTATTGCTATATTAGAATCCTCAACAAATTGAATGATGCTCACCCAAGTGATAGGCTGGGATTTAGCTCAGTTGGTAGAGCGCCGCTCTGCTGTCTCTGAGGTCCCGTGTTCGATTCCCAACACTGCAAAAATGAGAGAAGGATGTGGCAACCCACTCCCAAGGCAATCCCGGAACAATCTGCAATTGAAAACCCTATGAGGGTCGCTATGAGTCGGACATGACTCGACAGCACCTAACAACAACAACACCCAAGTGATGAAGGCAGATGTTCTTTACTCAGCCTACTGACTAAAATGCTAATGTCTTCCAGGAATCCCTCATAGACACATCCAACGATGATGATGATGATGATGATGATGATGATGATGATGATGATGGTGGTGGTGGTGGCGATAACTGTAGTACTGGGTATCAAATTCAAGGTCTTGTACATGGTAGGCAATTATGCTACCACTGAGCTACAAACCCAGACATTTCATATTTCATTTTGAGATAGAGTCTTGCTATGTTACCCAGGCTAGCCTCAAATTTGCAATCCTCCTTCCCCAGCCTCCTGAGGATCTGGGCTTATTAGCACGTACCACCATGCCCAGCTCAGCAATGATATTTATTGGGAATCCTTTAACCCAGTCAAATTGACAAGTAAAGTTAACCATCACATAGAGAAACTGTCCGAAGTCACTCCCCAAAGCCCCAGCATGGGTAGCATAATCAGAACTCATAGGAGAGTCTAGAAGCCCAAACATCCAGCCAGCTAAGTGGAGCCAGTGACAGACCACAATGCAAGATTGAGAAGAGATCTTCAAAAGGTCACATAGAGGGAGCTGTCATGTTTGAACCTTATTGGCAAACTGTGACACAGAACCATACTGGGAAGGAAGCTCTGGGAAATGTAGTTCCTGGCAATACAAGGGTCTGGTGATGGTGGTTATGAATGGCTGAACAGACAATACAGCAGAAGTGCCAGTAGCCACCATCTTTGGTACTTTACAATATTGTTTAATACAATCCTAGCAAAAACTATATGTAATAAGTATATTAATTTCCACCTTACTGGGACAAGAGAAATGTAGGAAACTGGGGTCAGAGAACTGTAGTAACTTATCCAAGCTCTTACAAAGAGACAAGAGGTCTACTTATATTTGTCTGACTTTTCATAATAACATCCTTCTTCCCTCTCTGTGTGAATTATGAAGGTCTAGCCTTCCTTTATCTTAATTCATTGTTGCTAGGAGTCATGGAGTCAGATCTGACTCCTAGTGACCCTATATACAAGATGAAACACTGCCCAACACTGTGCCATGCCCACATTCTTTTTATGTTTGAACTTATTATTGCAGCCACTGTATTTTTTCCATTTTGAGTCATGCAACATTCGCAAATGGAGGTCCCAGGGTCTTTACTCCATTCCCATCATTAAGATTGACTCTACTTTGAGAAGGCAACTATTCCTCAGTCGTCTCTTGAATGACTTCCAGCCTGGGGAGCTCATTTTCTGGCACTGTATTTGACAGCACTTCCCTGTTATTCAGAGGGTTTTCAATGGGTAATTGCATCAGGAGTGGACTGCTGCGTCCTTCTGCCTAGTCTTAGTCTGGAAACTCATCTGAAATCTGTCCACCACAGGTGGCCCTGCTGGTATCTGAAATACTGGTAGCATAGCTTTCAGCATCACAGCACACATGAGCCCCCACAGCTTGACAAGCTGACAGACATGTGAGAATTTATCTTAAGAATCCTCCAAATTACTATTAAAGTAGGAACTAATGCTTTCTATTATAAAAACAAAGTACATGAGAATGGTAAGTGGGGTTAGGTTAAATGAGTTTTGCAAATGAGTGTAAAAATTTTCCTGAGTACTCTTTTTTCTAGATTAGTAGCCACAGTTATCTCATACCCAGTGGTGGCTCAGACTGAAAAATAAATCTTACACCCACAGTAGACTTAGTACTGGTCCTAGTGAAGTAACACCCTGCTGCTCAGCTGCTAGAAGGTGATTTGGTTCTCCCCATGGAAAAAAAGTAATGAATAAAAATTAGGGAGCATAAATGAACCTTCTGGACATCTAAGTCTAAAATGAGTGGGGTGTGCTCTTTAATCTGCACTTTAATTTCACCTA
>VMDO01014929.1:0-52852 GCA_007922755.1 Pedetes capensis | reverse complement strand
GCAGCCTTTTGCTGCCTGGCCTCTCCCGTCAACCTCGCAGGGGAGAGCGGCCCAAGGGTGGCGAGGGGTGAGACCCGCAGGATCCGGGGACTTGCGCCCCTGGCTCGGTGCGCGCGGGTCTTCGGACTAGCCTTGGTCCGCGCGCGCCCCCTGCTGGACATCGTCTGCCAGGTGCAGAGAGTGCAGTGGCGATCTGGGGAAGTACCGGGGCGAGGAGGGCTGCTTGGTTATAGCCCCCAGAAAAGGCCAGCACCATACCCTGCGATGCTGCGACGCAATACTCCAGGGGGGCGCGTTTATCCAAAGCCCTGAAGCTTTCCGTCTGTGCCCCTCAGCCTCCGGCCCAGGCATCCGCAACCTTCCGTCCCCTCCCCAACCCAGGTTCGGCCTGAGACCTAAAGTACTGAGCCTAGAACACAATAGTGAGCCCTGAATTTTCCTGGAACGACTCGGCCCTGGCGCGAGCTTAGTTCGGTTGGGAAAAAAAGCATCCTGTGGCCTCCCTCCTCTTTTCAGTCCCATCCCCCAATCTTAAGACTTAGCCAGGAGCCTCTAAAAGGTTAGAGATCGGACGACGAAAGTCTGTTGGTGCTAAGACCCTATCACTGTAAGGCTGGAAGTAGCAGATACTGGGCTGAATACTTAGGACAGGGAACATCATACAGATACGCCGAGTCCCACGTGCTCTTGTGTTTTAACAGGGCACGTGGGTGACTTAATGGACTTGCCTGAGGGGTGCGGGAAGGGCTTCTGAGAATAAGAAAGCCAGAGCCCAGATGGACATCAGACGTCACGGTTCCCGCGCAGGAGCCTGTGCTCTGGAGACCTTCCCCACGGCTGCCCTCCAGCCAGAAGCTCTCAAGCACTCTCTGCATCCTACTTTTCAGCCTCTGCAGCTAAAGAAAACACAGACACACACACACACAGACACACACACACACACACACACACACACACAGAGTATTCCCCTCCCCAAATCCCCTTCCCAAAAACCTTGCTTTCCTTTCCTAATTTCCATGAGAAGGATCCCTCTCCAGAGAGCCCATTTGTATTCCTCTACACACACACTTTCTCATTCTAGCATCGGACTCCATCCTGTACTAACTGTGTGACCCTGACTAAATTACTTAATCTCTCTGTGCCTCAAGAACAAAAGGGTATGAATAGAAGTACCTATGTTTTGGGGTCTCTGGGAAGATTAAATGAGTCAAGCACTTAGCATGTGGCATTTAGTGCTCAATAAAGGAGCTATTTTTCCCCAACAATAGCTGAATAGAATTACCCATTATTATTGTCTCACAGGGTTGAGTTACAGGTATGAGACAAGCTGTGCCCCATCCCTGTACATGCTCCTGACCTTGGCCTTGCCTCAGACATCTCCCTTCTCCACTCAGCCCTCCACACCCAGAGAATCAGAATTACTGTTACTCCCCTATTTGGGGGCTGGGGCTTAGCTCAGTTGGTAGAGTGCCCCTCTGCATTCTCTGAGTCCCCCCGTTTGATCCCCAGTGCCACAGAAATGGGAGAAGGATGTGGCAGTCCACTCAGGAAGCAATCCCAAAACAATCAGCCATTGAAAACCCTATGAGGGTCGCTATGAGTCAGACACGACTCAACAGCACCTAACAACAACAAGAAACCATATTGGTAAAGGTTTCTAGTTTCAGATCCTGAAATGCAGATTCTGATGCTCTTGGCTGTCTCCAGCATGCCTGCTTGGGAAGACAGACCTGCAGCTGCAAACTTGGCAGAAGGTTTTTAATTAAAGCCACATTCTGTTTAAGTATTCATTGGGCTCTGTGATTTTAATTATTTTCTAGGGGGAAAAATGCACATTTGTCTATGGGAGGACTGTTGATTTCAGAGGAAAGTAGCAACCTGTGGCAGTTTGCTGGAGGCAATTGGGAGGAATTTCCAGAATCGTTCAAATGAAGCTCGACATTATTAATAATCTGGGATCCAGCCCATGACCTCCCTCCCAGGGCTTTCATGAAATTAGCTTAACCTGCTGGCGAGGCCGTTTATGGCCATCAAAATTAACAATGGCTCTTCTGGCGACACCTCATATAATTGTCTGGGTCTGTGCTGATCTCACTGAAGCTAGGGACTTCTGGAAGAGCACTCCTGCATGTGAGGGGCAGCAGCTCACAGTTCCACCCCAGCCAGGGCAGGCCTGGCTGCCCCAGGAGAGGGGTCTTAAGGCAGTCAGCCCTTCCACCCTGGACTTCCTGTGGTAAACAGTGGACACAGGGCAACGTTGGGTGGGCAAGTGGGGGAGATTGTATATGAGCCTTCCACTTGCAAATAACAAAAATGCCACCTTCCAAGGTGGAGACCAGAGTGTTGTCTCAAAAGGCAAAAAGTGAGGCTGGCTTCAGGGCTGCGTGGTTGAGTGACTGAGTGATACCTGCAGTTCCAGATTCGCTCTGGCTCTGCCATCCTTAACAGGGCTCCACCTAAGGCTGTGTCCCTTGATGCGAACTTCGGCGGCAGCAGGGGTGACATACTTATTCTTTTTTTTTTTTTTTTTTTTGCAGTACTGAGGATTGAACCCAGGGCCTCGTGCGTGCGTGTTCTGCAAGTGCTGGACCACTGAGCAGCACCCCCAGCCCATCTTTTTTTTTACTTTTGAGACAGGGTCTCACTAAGTTACACAGACTGCCTCTGGTCTCAAACTTACGATCCTCCTGCCTCCGCCTCCCAAGCTGCTGGGATTACAGTTGTGCACCGTTGTGCACCATCGTGCCCGGCTCAACATACTTATTCTTTAAAAAAATTTTTTTTTCTTTCAGTACTGGGGGCTGAACCCAGGACCTTGTGCATGTACGCAGCCTCTTTTTTATTTTTTGAGCCAGGATCTTGCTAAGTTGTGCAAGCTGCCTTTGGCCTCAAACTTGCCATCCTCCTGCCTCTGCCTCCTGTGTTGCTGGAATTAAGGAGTGGGCCACCACACCCAGCTTGACATACTTATTCTTAACAGGCTAGTGGAATGGAGAGACTGCATTCTGTCTCCTGAAGCCACACAACCTAATTGACACATATTGGCTTAGGATACCGCATCTCTGAACCAGACCAAGGGGATGGAGCGATCAACTTACAGTTATCTAGTCCTGAAATGGATATCGAGGTGTCAATCCCAAGATTCACCGCAAGCAAGTACCCCTCTGAATAGAAGCATTGGGATCTGCATGTTCGGAGTAATATACTCCTGTCTTGAAATGAATTACGTCGAGAGTAACCATAGTTAGAACGAGCCAGATTCAGGACCTCTTTGTGTGGCGATGAGGTCAGTCTGTCCACAGTCTGTTACAGGGCTCGGGTTGAAGTCAGGGCAACGTGTGTTTCCAGGTTCAAAGAGCTCCCTTCGCTGGGCCTACAAGCCAGAGGATCTTGTGCTTTCACAGAATTCTTGAAAGGATAAGAATCTGTTCTTGGAAATGCCTGCGCTGGGATCCAAAGCTATTTTGGGAACAGTGGAAGCTTCCGTTGTTAGTTGGATATTCATGAGCAGGATATGTTTATGAGCTCAAAGATGTCCCTGCATGACTTCACATCCTGATCGTGTCAGCAGTCCACAGCAGAGAAGAGAGGCACCGCACGGTCAGGAGGGAAACAGGAGGAAGAATGTGCCCTAGGTCTTGTCAGAGCTTTGGATAGGACTTCCTCACAAAGTCTGGAACGTCTGCCCATTTTGCACGTATTTCTTTTATCAAAGGACAGGGGGCATTTTCCTTTCTGCCCTTCTCACCTGAAGACATCACTCAGGCCACCTGTGGTTGCTGTCCCTTCTGCAGTTCCTGCAGCATCTCAGGGCTGAGCTCTTCTCTCTGTTCAGCCACTAACTTCTCAGCATCACTGGCAGTGACCTCTAGAGCCATGCATTGGCCAAACAATATCCCGCACAGCTGCACCCTCTGCCCCTGGGGGTCCAGACTCAGCCTCAAACCCTTCCACGTCTCTCCGAGCAGCAGCTTCTGGCCACAAGTTCTTCCAAGCCACATTCATTGTCCTGTAAGAGACTTCGTTCCAGGCCTTGTCAACAAGGTTAATGCAGTGCAGTTCAGCTTATTTTCTTAGGACCCATGGTGAGAAATGAAGGTGCAAAAATATATGAAATAACCACAGAGGCTGAGCCAAGACCTCCAAGGGAGGTGCAGAGGGCAAGAGCTACAGTGGGGCCCTTGGTTTTGGCTGGAAAGGGAAGCAAGTCACGAGGCAAACGACACTGACAAGTTCCAGCTTTGCACAGGAGTACCAGGCAAATGACAAAATGTTCTCGCCAAAATGTCAAGAGGCGTCAGGGATCAAATCTGACATGTTTCAAAGCAGCCGAGTACCAAAGTATGCCTGCATTTGTGCTCAAGATCATTCCGGTGCTGCTGTTCACGTGACCCGGCTCTTGAGGTGCTGTGGCTTTAGGAGCAGGCTGAGTTGGGCTTCCTAGCGGGCAGGCTATCATTGGAAGGGATGTCCTGGGCAGTGTCTGTGTTGCCCCTTCCATTACACTGTTGTTGTTGTTGTTGTTGTTAGGTGCCGTCGAGTCGGTATCCGACTCATAGCGACCCTCATAGGGTTTTCAATGGCTGAGTGCTTCGGGATTGCCTTGGGAATGGATTGCCAAGCCCTTCTCCTATTTTTGTGGTGCTGGGAATTGAACTCAGGACCTCAGAGACTGCAGCGCAGCGCTCTACCCACTGAGCTAAATCCCAGCCCTCCATTACACTGTAGCCTGCCTCATCTCTCAAGTTCATCTACACACTTGGGCCGCAGGAGCTCCCCACCTCCCCAAAATTGCTGTGTACTGCCCTGTGGGCAGGGAGAGTCCGGCTTCCAAGCACCTCCCAAAGTGGAATGCCATTCCTAGAGATTAAAATCTGATCACTGAATCATTCAGGTGATGGCCTTGGGCATCAAGCAGACTCAGACTCCTTTTCCAGCAGGCACCCGGAGGACAGGGCCTGGGGGCTTCCTCCTCCATCCCGCAGGGGCAAAGCTACTGGAGGGTAGTCCCACCCTTCTCACCTACAGGCCCCATCAAAACCCAGCACCGTGCACCGTGAGGCACATGGAAGAATAGAATAAAACTGAATTTCCTCTTGGGCGTCTTCAGGTTCTCCCCGTCAATTAGCTCTTTTCGTTTGTTTTGGGAAGCGGTTTGCCACAGGCAGAGCTGAGGCAGGGTTTTGCATGCAAGTGGTCCATAAAGGAAGTGCCTCCCATAAAGGAAGTGCCTCTGCAGAAACCAGCAAGGGAGAAGAAGGGGAAGCAGGTGAGAAACAGTAAGAAGCGAAGCAAAGGTGTGATTTCAGACACAGTTGCAGCCTCAGCCTGGCCCCAAGGAGCCCTAGGACAGAACTGATCCCCCAGAGTTCCTCTCGACTCCAGGGAGTCAGGGAGCCTCAGGCCCCACAGATGCACAGCGTCAGACATTGGCTAGGGGCTGCCAGGAGATGGGGACCCCCTGCCACTTCTCTCTCTGTGTGTTGGCATGGTCTGCTCTCTAGCCTAGAAGATCTCGCTGAAGTCTGCGCTCACCCTAGAGAAGGAACCACGAGGGAGCGTGAAGGCATGAAAGGGACCCAGAGTCACACAACATCCTCAGAACCGGCAGCGTGGAGCTCCCCCATCGCAGCCGCTTCCCTTTGTTGGAGAGGAAGTGGAGTCTGAGAGAGGACACAGAGAAGGTGGAGCTGGGAAATGTCCCCTGCACAAAGCTTCCCGGAGATGCTTCCTCTCTGGGGCAGGCCAGGTCAAGGATGTGCACAGCCTGGAGACCACCAGAGAGCTGGCTGCTTAGGAGGCCCTTGAGACTCTTGGGCAGACGAGGCCTCTCTAGTGGTGAAGGCAGCTGGCTCTCGGATGGGATTGGTGGCCCCAGTTGAGGTCACTTGCATTCCTCTCCAGTACTCATGGGTACCCACGCTAGGAGACACAGGTTAAGCCCTCGCACTGGAGTAATGGGATGCTGGCCCCCAGTTAGGCCCCCGGCCAGGCGGCTGCCTGGGCAGAGACATGGAGGGAGGAGAGCCCTCTCTGAGGTGGGTGGCACGTTATGGATGTACTGCCAATTCTGTGCCCAGGCAAGGCCAGTCCTAATGGCCACATACTGGGAAAAAACAGGTACAGTTAGTCATAAGGGGTTCAGAGCTGAGGGTCAGGGGTTAGGGGGGTGAACCTACCTTTCCGCTGACTTCCTGTGAGACTATGGAAAACTGTCTCTCCCTGTTGCACCTCAGTTTCCCCTCCTATGACAAATCTAGCCCTCCTGCCTATTTACCTGATTTGGGTCTCGTGTTCTCATTCCTCAGGCCCATCCTTACCAAATCCATATTGACGACGGTTTCAGCACAGTGCTTCCTAGGAGACAACCTCCGGGCATAGTCCTCTTCATGTCCTCTTCGAAATATCCCCATTAGGGTTTGCCGGGAAGCCGTGGAACACGGGCTAGAAAGGGGAGCCACACACGTAGCTAGCTTAACTAGCATCTGTCTCTCACCACTTGGGCCTCATCTCCCTGATTTCTTATCTCCAGACCCAGCTGGAAACCTGACGTATTTATTTGCTCCTCCCAGGCCCCCTCTGTCCAACCCACAAGTCTGTCAGTGCTGTGAGACAGTGACCTTCGTGCAGATGGCTGTCTGGGAGCCAGGTGGGGGAGGAAGGGACTGCTATAAATCCCTCCTGGCTGCCACTGAGGGGTGACTCTGCTGGGGTAGAGGACACAGTCAAGGAGGCTTGGAGAGATGGACACTGAGGTACTATGAAGTAGTTGGGGATAGAGCCACCTAGATCCTAAATGGACTGGAATTAGAAAACAGAGGACAGCAACAGAGGAAGGGAAAAGGAAGGGAAGGGAAGGGACAGGAAATGAAGGGAGGGAAGGGAAAGCAAGGAGAGGAGAGAAAAGGAGAGGAGAGGAGAGGCAGGAGAGTACGAAGCCTGTTCTGGGAGTCAGCACTTGGCCTTCTCCTCTAGGGCTGCCTAGGGTTTTTTTTTCTTTTTCATGTTTTTGTTTTGTTTTGTTTTGTTTTTTCCCGAGGTACTTGGTGTTGAACCCAGTCTCACACTTGCATACTTTGCAAGTGCTGGACCACTGAGCTGCTGCCTCCAGCCCTTTTTTTTTTTTTTTTACTTTTTGAGACAAGGCTTCGCTAAATTACACAGACTGCCTCTGGTCTTGAACTTGCGATCCTCCTGCCTCCACCTCCTGAGCCACTGGGATTACAGGCATGCGCCACCACGCCTGGTTTATTCCTAGGAGTTTTTATGGTGCTGCCCGTTTACTAAGTTTAGTGCTTTATATTTGTCATCTCATTTAATCCTCATAGTTTTACAGTAGGTATTATTGCCCTCAATTTGCATATGAGATCACAGAGGCTAAGTAGTTTGTCCAAGGGCACACAGCAGAGTTGGGATTTGAACCCAGGTCCTTCCAAAGCCTAAGCTCTACCTACCACACACACCGTTCATTCCCCCTTCCCAAGCTCACTGTATGAGGTTCCCACCATGGGCCCAGCCTTGCCCATCTCCTGCTTCCTCCTTGGCTGATCTGATTTATGGAAAAATCCGTGCAGCCTGGGGTGAGCCCAGGCTTTTTGACTGTAGCACTGCGCAGCCTCAGTGTTCGGAACATTCCACCCCCAGGCCCTCTGCCCTCAGTCTGCACAACGAAAACACAGTTTTAGAAAACCAGACAAGTGACTCGATTTCATGATGTCTCCAGAACACTTGTCAGCCTGGCTGGCTTTTTGGAAAATTTCTGTGGTTAGTTAGCTAGCTTTTGTAGTCGGCTTGGCTATCAAGTTGAGGATATTTATAATATTTATAAACTGAGTTTAGCATGGTCCAGGCAGCTGGTCTTTTAGAGAATTCCTTTGGGCTGAGTTTAAGGAAGTTCCTGGAGCCAAGAATGAAGGAATTTTTCCCTCACTTAACAGTAGATGCATTTCATAAGGGTGGGTAGAGACTTCCAAACTTCCTGATGTTTTATTTGATTTATTATTAATTATTTTACTTACTTTGAGTATGAGGGAAATCAGTGGAAATTCTAGATCCTACTTTTTTAATCGGTACTGGGGGGTTGGTTGAACTCAGGGCCTCATGCTTGTGAGCTTTGCAAGTGCTATATCACTGAGCTATATCCCCAGCCCCTAGGTCCTATTCTTAACAGAATCCACTGGTATCTGCTTCATTCAGGCCCAGTGAGTCTGGAGCTGACACCTGGACTCAGACAAAAAGAATCGATGATGCTACCTCCTCCCCTCCCCTAGCCCCAGGCTCTTCCTGGCCTGGTCTGGGACTCCAGGTGAGCATGTCTTCAGAGACCTAGCCCACATTCTCTTTCATCTCTCTCCAGATGTCCCTATCCTATCCCCACCCACAGGGAGGGGTTAGCAACCCCATGACCATTTCTTACTTGCATTGTAACTGGACATGGCTGGGCCTGAAATCACACATTGTCCAGGGTGGGGGGTGGATTGGTTCTGGGTGGGCAGTTAATAACCTTAGCTATTACAAGGCTTTCTGACTCTCCAGATGACCACAGTCCATAAGCACATATATGCCTGGGAGAAAATGATCTCTATTTTTAGACATGATCATTTGTCTAGAAAATTCTAAGGAATTTACAGTGTATATCTGATATTAAAATTTCATTGGGAGGAAAGTGAAATTAGGACAAAAATTATCTAAAAGACTCCTTAGGGAAGCAGTAAGGAAAAAAAAAAAAGCTGAGAAACACTGCTCTAAGAGAAAAAAATTAGAATTAAAGTAGGTTCAAGCAGGGAGACCAGAAGATTGTGGGGTACTTTGGGGGAACCTGCCTTTCTCATCACTTGAGATTGGCCAACCACAAGGGCACAGGAAAGAGAGACCAGGAAACCTGCCCCTGCCCCTTCCCTGCCACCCAGGGCCAGGTATCCTGTAGTATGAGCCTCAGAGGTGCCAGTCTATATACAGACTTCCTGCGGGCAGATCCCACCTCTGCCACAGACAAGCTTGAGTAAGCTACTGAGCCTTCTCACCCCTTGTCATGGGCAAGGTGAGGATGTAACTGCATGAGGATGGGTGTTGTTAGGTGCCGTCAAGTCCAGTCCCACTCGTTGTGACCCTATGTACAACAGAACGAAACACTCCCCGACATTGTGCCATGTCCGGCACTATGTCAGTGCTTCTCTGCTATTCATAGGATTTTCAATGGTTGATAGTCTCAGGAGTGGGCTGTCATGCTCTTCTCTCACTTTAGGCCGTGCTGGGGACTCGAACCTGGGGCCTCAAATTGCCCAGAGCAGCACTCTACCAACTGAGCTAAACCCCAGCCCTGGGGTGGTTGGGAGGATTAAAGGAGATTACTGGTGCTGAATGGTTTTCAGAGCAACAGAAACACCTGGTACGTGGTTATCTTGTGGTTATCTTCCTATCTTGTTGGCTGGGAGCCTCCTTCACCTGGCTGTTCTGGTTCTGGCTCCTGGTGAGGTTGGCCTCTCCTTGGTCCCTCTCATCTGATTCCTGTGTCTCAGGCCCCATTGGAGTTGGCAGAGGCCCTGCCAGGTGCTTCAGGAAGAGGATGCAGAGAGGGAGGCAGCCTGTCCTCCTCAAATCTCCCGCCCACAAGGCCACAGTTTGATGGACTTTTCAGCTTCTAACATCACCAAGACACCTGTAGCCTAAAGAGTGACTCCGACTCTGCACCTAACTCAATCCTTAACCTTCATCACCAAAAATGACCCGAAGTCTGGTCTAAGCCCACCGCCCCCCAACCATGGGCCTCCTGGACTGTAGCTCTAATCCTCCCCCAATTCCTCACCCACCCCATCCTTCCCCCGGTTCTAACTTGGCCCCTAACTGTGGCTCTATCTCCCATAGTCCTCATCCTAATTCCACTGGTAACCCAGGAGTTCCCAAACTCAGATCATTCACTTCCACAGCACACGGTTTTGCTGTCCCTGGGGCCCTTCTGAGGTTGCAGTTACTTACTATTTTTCCCAGGTGGAGCTTTAAAAATTCCTCTGAACAGCTCAAGGCAAAAAAAAAAAAAAAAAAAAAAAAAAAAAAAAAGATTCCTCTGAACCACTGCATCTCAAAGATCACCAAGCTTGGTTCTATTTTCTCTAACACATGTAAATTTAAAAGATTTAATGTTTTCAACCTATTCTACAATGCACTGGCTACCGGAAGCTCTCTCCCATAGCCCCGGAAGTGCGTGGCACTTTTAGAAAGTGCTGGGCTGCCTGAACCTAAGCCACCAGCCCCAGGTACTCCCCACACAGCCAGCCCAGCAGCAGCATCTGGCCAGATTGGTGGATTGCTGCGCCCTCTGCTGGCTGAAGCTGGGAGCAGCCCCAGCGCCATTCTGCTGGCCAGGTGCATAGTGCAGTCCTCTCTCTGGCTTGGTATTTGGTGCATCACAGCCCAGGTCCTGTGCTCACTAGCTGTTGCATTCCCTTAGTGGTGAAGAATGAAGCAAGACAAGAAAGGACCCCTTTATAAAGAGGAGCTGGACGCCCCTCAGGTGTGGGGGGAGGGGCCTGCCAGGAGGGCCAACGTTAGACTGTGCAGTGTGGAGAGGGGTCAGAGTGAGTCTAGGGTGGGAATAAGGTAGAAGCTGGCAGGCCAGGGCAGGGTGGGGAGGGTGCAGGGTAGGAGAACAGCGGGACCAGAGGCCAGGGGAACAGCTGGGTGCTGTGCAGGTGGAAGAACAATGTTGGGGCTGGAGTTAAATCAGATTTTTAAGTGACCTTCATAGAGGTGTGAGGGAGCCCTTGGTTCCCAGAGGCGGTGCTGGGACAGAACTGTACTGAATGGCCACGAGCCTGCTCTGTGTTCTGGGTGTTGGGAACACAGTCACCTGCTGCTCTGCCACTCCAAGGCAGGGCTCCTGCTCTTCTCGGCTCCTTCAGATGCCCCCCGAACCACCCCCCACAGTTATCTTCTCTGTCCTAGATCTCGTTCTTTATACCACAGAAAACAAACTCATGTATATTTATTTGTTTTTTGAGACAGGGCCTTGCAATGTTGCCCATGCTGGTCTCAAACTCCCCATCCTCCTGCTTCAGGCTCCTAATCATGTACTTTTTTTTTGCTAAGATCTAGTATCTGTTTATTTTCCTATAATTTATAAAGCAGTAACATTGTTATTTTTGTTGCACATGAAATAAGATTTTACATTTGTATTGTTGTTGTTGTTAGGTGCCACCAAGTTGGTATCCAACTCATAGCAACCCTCATAGGGTTTTCAATGGCTGACTGTTTCGGGATTGCCTTGGGAGTGGATTGCCAGGTCCTTCTCCCATTTTTGTGGTGCTGGGAATTGAACTCAGGACCTCAGAGACTGCAGTGCAGCGCTCTACCAACTGAGCTAAATCCCAGCCCTACATTTGTATAGTTCTATATATATTAACTGCCATTAAAAACCATATGAATAGCAGAGAAGCAGTAACAGTACTATTTCACCTGTTGTATGTAGGGTCGCTATGAGTCAGATACCAACTAGAGGACACCTAACAACAACATATATATTGAAAGGCTGAGGGCTGAGGGTGCAGCTGAAGGATAGAGGCCTCCCCTAGCACATTCAAGGCCCTGGGTTGGATCCTCAGTATCAAAAAAAATAAAAAGCTATTTTCACAAACATCTTCTTATTGGTTCGCACAAAGATCCTGTAAAGTAAAAAAGATCCACATTATCCCATTTCTACAGAAAACCTGAAGATCAAGGCATTCAATGTGTCAGACCAGGGCTGTGGACTACTAAGTAGGGCTGAAACTCCAGGGTCCTGACTTCTAACCCAGAGAGGTCATGGTTGTATGGCATGCAGAATCCTGAGATATATTTCAAAGATGAAGCACAGGTGATAGATGTAGACTTTGATCCTGGTCAAAGGGTCAAGCTGAGGAAATGAAACGCCAGTCCTGGCATTTGGACATGTAGGTGAGGTCCCCCGGGCCAGAGTGCACTAATTCCTACAATGCTTGTGCAGCAGGAATCCAAGACAAGGCCTCCCCTCCCTTCCTTTTTTAGGATTTTACCAATTGTCACTCTAGAAACAAAATCAGCACAAGATTGTTGTTGCTGTTGTTAAGTGCTGCCGAGTCGTGCCCGACCCTCATAGGGTTTTCAATGGCTGTTTCGGGATTGCCTTGGGAGTGGGTTGCCACATCCTTCTTCCATTTTTGCAGTGCTGGGAATCGAACTCAGGACCTCAGAGACTGCAGAGCAGCGCTCTACCAACTGAGCTAAATCCCAGTCCCTTAGCACAAGATTATCCAGTGGCAAAGTCCCGCAAACCCTGGCCTCCAACTCCCAACTCCGGCTAGGAGGCAATTCTTGTAGTTGGTGTCTCTTTCCCTCTGTGTGGCTCTCCTCTGCACGTCATCCACAGGCAAGCCCATCCTGGGTATCCCTACCTGAAGCAGGGGACTCGCATCCTCCAGGGCCTTAACACCCAGCAACAAAGGGGCTCTCAGGTCTGCCAAGCCCCCATGGGGCACAGCTGTGCTGGCCTAGTGCTTGCTCACCCCTGCCTGGGAGACCCTCTTTCCTCCTCAGGCAGGAGGCGTCTCAGTGGCTTCTCTAGGGGAGGGGTGCTGAGCGGAGTTTGTGATTGGACCATCAAACTTTCATGATTCACATCTTTATTAAAGGCTGTAAGAGTGGCAAAGGGGCAGGGCACCCCTGTATTAGAAGACCCTCGACCACCTGAACTGCAGACAGCCAGCACTGTGGGGCTGGGACACGCTGTGCTGCTCAGCCTGGACTAGGCTGAAGGTATGCTATGAGGAGTGGCGCTGCCTTGCCAGATGCCAAGCAGGTCAGCATGGCCAGGCTGGGGGCTCAGGCTCCCTTCCTCCCTCCGCCCACCAGCTTGTTCAGAGCCAGAGCTCTCACAGGCCACTGTTGGCGTCTTATTTTAAACGCATCTGAGTTCAATGCTAGAGCCAGCGCTTCCGTGGTGGGAACACACTCGTCTGGAATGCTTTACGGGATCCACAGGCACCCACGGGTGGGGCCCAGGGGTGGGCATAGAGACTTTGGCTATCAGCCACTGAAGCTGGAAGGTTGGGGTGGCTGGGAAGCCCCCCAGGAGGAGGGAGCTGGGAAGGAAAGGGCAGGGGCCAGGACATGATGGCGGGAGGAATGGCTGTCCTAACTGAGGGGGATGGCCCCAACCTCCCTATGTTCTTTTTTTTTTTTTTTTTTTTTTTTTTTTTTTTTTTAACTTTTTGAGACAAAGTCTCGCTAAATTACGCAGACTGCCTCTGGTCTCAAACTTGCGATCCTCCCACCACCACCTCCCGAGCCGCTGGGATTACAGGCATGCGCCACCACACCCAGCTATCCTCCCTATGTTCTTCTGCTCACTTTTAGTGTGACCAAAGGTTTAGGAGGGAGCTAGGGGCCACGGGTGATAGTGGTTCTTACCCACCACCCCCAGGGGCCTGCTGCCCTGGCCCAAGATGGTAGAACTGGAGAGGGGAGCGCCAAGAACCTGCGGGCTGATCAGCCCATCTCATAGATGGGGACATGGAACCCCCAAGGGGCCTTTTCCTGCTCACACTGAACGTACACAGGCACAGGGACAGGACTTCCCCTGTGGCTCCACACTGCTTCCTGGGGGGGTGGGTGTTGGTCCACTAGGGGAGAATTCTCCTCGAGTTTGCATCAGAATCACCTAGAGAACCTGTTCAAACATTGCTGGGCCCTAGCCCAGGGACCCCAATTCTGGAGGCCTGAGGTAGAGCCAACGGATCCACGTTTCTGAGCTCACAGGGATGCCAACACTCTAGGTAGCATTGGACATCCCTTGGGACATTCCTTGGGAGGGGACAGTGTCGGGAGGGGAAGGGGCCATGCGGAGGTCTGGTGATCTGAGGAGCAGAGCGAAGCTGTGATGAAGGGAAGGAATATTCATGGAGGGGAGGAAGGGGGCCAGGTTTGAAGGGTCAGATTAGAAGGAGGGACATAGGTGCAACAACAGTTTCCAGCTCTCTCTGCTTCAAGGCCCTGGGGGATGAAAATGCCCCCAAAAGGAAGTGAACAGGGTCGGCCTCGGAGCAGGCAGAGGCTGGGAGGGCCAAATGCAGGTGGGGCAGTTTGGTTTGAAAGGCACTTTGGGCACTGGTGAAGCTGCTGGTGGTGTGGTCTGCGCCACCTCAGACTGCCATCGTGGGAGCTACCAGCAGGTCACCTGGGGCAGTGGCTGGGGGTCAGGGAGGTACTCAAAGCCACCCATGGGAGTGGCAGGTGGGGGGAACAGGACAGTTCAGGGGCCACCTACGGACCCAAGAGCCCATGCCTTCCTCACTCAGCACCTCCCTGGTTCTGGCTTCTGGAGGCAGATCCCCAGTCAGGGGTGCCCCTGGGGGCGGGCGGGCACTTGGCTTCTGCTGTTGGCTTTTTAGAGATGGGCAGTTTGGTCCCCGACAGAGAAAAGCAAATGGACCAAATGACAACTGAGTGCTGGTGACCGGCACCTGGGAATGCTGGGATGGGTAGGGTCGGGCTCAGGGACCCCCATCCTCTCTGCCTACAAGAGACGCTAAAGCCAGGCATCTTCTCTCAGCTCTGCTGGGAGGCCTTCTCCGCCAACCTGTGGCCAGCGTGAGGGGCAGAGATGACCCCTGCCGGTGCCGAGGCCGGCTCCTCCAACAGGCCTTCGAAATAGGTGCCTACAGCCTGCAGGCATGGAGCGGGCTGCACAGGGGGGGGCAAGGCGGTCTGCAGGCTCAGGTAGCGGCTGTACTTCTTCAGGCCGCCCTGCGGGTTGCAGCGATGTGCGGTCAGCAGCTCCAGGAAGCTCACGTTGTGGAGGGCCAGGAGCCGGGCCTCAGGCAGGGACAGGGCGCCCGCCTGGAGCAGGGGCTGCAGGGAGGCGAAACACTGCAGGCTGCTGAAGGGGTAGACGTGCTGGGCCAGCTGCGGGCCTGGGGAGACCTCGAGTAGGCGGCACAGGTCTCTCATGGCCAGGACAGCGGCCAGGGCGCTGCGCTCACTCATGTTTCTTGCCAGGTAGGTCCTGGCCAGGTTCTTGAGTTTGAAGCTGCTCGCCCCGGGCACGCGCTCCCGGATGAGGGGCAGTGCAGCCAGGAAGCCCGAGATGGCCTCCTGGAATTCCCACAGCCTGTTAATGTCCTCCAGGGCCTGGAAGAAGCTGGGGAGGCTGGGACCCCACAGCTTATAGCAGACCAAGATGGGGCGGCGCATGGAGTTCAGAAAGCCGAGGAAATGCTTCAGTCCCACTTCCAGCGAGACAGCCTTCGAGTAGATGTTGAAGGCCTCGGGCTGGATGAGCACGCGGAACTTGCTCTCCCGGTTCACAGCCGCCAGCTGGCTAATCTTCTGGGCTGGGCAGGAAAGAATGGCAAGGTGAGACCCCAGGGGCCCAGGAGGTGCTGATGAAGGTACAGGGGGTCCTCTAAGGGCTGTACACCCACCAGCTAGACATCCTGCCTTAGGGCCTGCTGGCAGGAACCAAACGTCAGCCTCCAAACGCAGCTCTGGCCTGGCTCTGATGGGACAGGGGTCAAAAGGGGAGGTCAGTCGGGAGGCAGAGGCAGGAGGATCGCAAGTTCGAGACCAGAGGCAGTCTGCATAACTTAGCGAGACCCTGTCTCAAAAAGTAAAAAACGGGCTGGTTGTGCAGCTCAGTGGTCCAGCACTTGCAGAGCACGCAAGTGGGAGGCCCTGTATTCAACCCCCAGTACCACAAAAATAAAGGTTGGGGGGGAGGAGGTCAGGTTGCCCTCCAAACACTTGGTTCACTAGCTAGGGGCTCAGCTCTCCACCAGTGCACCTGCCCCAGAGTTTGCCAAATCTGTAGGCCCCAGGCTCCTCCTGTCTGTCCTTCGTCAGGCTCCCGCTACAGCAGAGACCCCAGATTGTTTCTTCTTGGCTTTCTACTCCAGGCTCCCACCCCCAATCCATCAGTCACTTAGCTAAGGCTCCCAGCCCGGTCAGTACCCTAGGGCACAAAGCAAACCTGCCCCAGACGTTCCAGTGGGAAACTCGGCCCAGAGCCTCCCGCTGAGGTCTGCAAATGACTTTCCTGTACCATGGAAACACCCGCTGCTCTGGCAGACTGGGCTAGCCCTAATGTCAAGTCCATGCCACACGGCATGGCCCAGGACTCTGGCTCTGGGAGGGGCGTTTCAGGGCCAGGACAAGCTGGAGGGTTAGGGAGACAAAAGGTGCCCAGGAGTGAAGTCAGGTCTCTCTGTGACCTTGACTCTGTTGGCCTCCCTGGGCATCCACCTGTGGGAAGGGCCCTGGACTTGGAAATGTGCCGTCGAAGCCAAAGGCCTGGCCTGGATCACTGGTCAGCAAGGAGCCCACACACTGCTTTGTTCAGAAGTGTTCCGAGGCTCTTTCTAAAAGGAAGTCTGGTCAGCCGTGAACTTGTGGAGGCACAAGCCTGCCTCCCACGTCCAGACCCTGCCCGAGGCCAATCGCCTTGTTCAAACCACCAAGCAACACACGTGGGAGCTCAAGTGGACCAGAGCCCTCTGTCACCTGGCTGCCATTGTCAACCAGAGCTCAGGGGGGCCTCCCAGATGGCTCTGCCTGCACTTCTCTTGGGGACTCAGCTAGAAAGGGGTGGGGGCGGCCCCAGGAGAACCCACTTTCATTGTCAATCTTGAGGTCAAAGAAAACCAGGGGCCTGTCTTCTGCTCGGGGGTCGGCGAGGCTCTTGTCCAGGACCCTGAGGGAGCTGGGGCCCTCCAGCTGGAGGTCACTGGACTCGCTGCTGCTGTCGCCCAGCTCGCGGGAGGACTGCAACACAGAGAAACCAACAGGTCAGCGGGGCCGAGGCCCTAGGGAGGGCCCTGGCAAGGGGGGCGCGTGCAAATGTGCACGGTGTGTGTGTGGGGGGGCGTGAATAAGCTTGCGCTGTCAGGGCCATCTGCCTGCGCACAAGGTAGACCAGATGGTTGGGAATGTGTGTGCCTGAGAATGCATGTGTGAACAGGTGTGAACTGAGTGTGCCGCACATGCGGGTTACATGTGTAAGCCAGGGCACACACTTTGGGGAGTGAGGTGTGAGCGGGTGAGACCACACAGGAAACATGAGTGTGTGTAGACATGCATGCGTGGGATGAATCTGAGGGTCGGGTGTGAGTGTGTGTGCATGAGGATGTGAGTCCATGCCACCAGCGTGTGAGATGTGGTGGTGGTGGTGGGGACGTGGGAAGTGTCCCAGGGCCAGTGGGAGGCACTGCTAGGACAGAGCGCAAAGCAGTCCTTGGGTCTGTCCTCTCCTGGGCTGCCTTGGCTTCTCAATTGGGAGTTGGTGTCCCCTGGGGCTGAAGCCTCTGTTTGGCCTCTGGCTGATGTCCCTGGCCTGGGAGGCAATTAGCATACTCCCTAGACCCTCCCGGTGTCCAGCAGAAACATCTGTTTTCCACAAAACTAAAGCCAAGAGAAAAGTCATCACTGCCCACCCTCAGGGTAAAATGGAGTGGACCTTCATAGGAGTGGCTGGTTTTCACTCTATTTGCATTTCACAGCCTTGCACTGGGCTCACCAACATCGTCCTGGCAACCGACAGAAAGAGACATCCATCATGGGTCTACCTAGGACCGGATTTGCCTCCCTCCCTCTCCGGATCTAATGAGTTTGCCAAATGTCTCACATCTCTGTATCTCTCATCCAGCCTTGCTCCACATGACCCCACCCCGCTGCCTCCTCCCTGTAAGGCCTCTCTGCAAGGTGTCTTCCTGGTTGCTAGGCTGGGCGCTGCAAACTCTGCCCTCTTCCCTTTGGGGGAATTGAGTTTTTCTATCTGCAGGATCCTGGCACCTGACCATCCATAGGGCAGGGTGTTTTCACACGTGGTGGGTGGAGCAACACCACCTTTGTGTGAGGCTCCCTCTTGCCAGCAGCTGAGGAACTGTGTCCTTAGCTGAGTCTATTCTGCTACTGGCTGACATGGCACACTGGGCTTTTTCCGTTCTTTCTGTTCTAAACCTAACTGCAAAATTCCCTTGGTGGCCCAGTGTACTTCCACCTAGCTCACTCCTGGTGACAATCACTTTGGGCCTCAGAGCCAGCTTTCCGTCTACTTTAGCTCTGCTCTTCCAAGAGCAGGGACCCTGAGAGCTGCACAGCCATACCCTCGGGTCACCTCTCCCCACTTCCTACCAGGTCACTCATGACAGACCTCAGAACCTCATTTTTAGAGCCATACCACTTCAGCGTCCTATCCCGTCAGATCTCAGAAGCTAAGCGGGGTTGGATCTGGTTAGTACTTGGATGGGAGACCGCCTGGGAACACCAGGTGCTGTAGGCTTGAGAGAAGGACTCGGCAACCCACTCCCCAAAACCAGAACAATCACCCATTGAAAACTCTATAAATAGCGGAGAAGCACTAACAATATTGTTTCGCCTATTGCACCCAGGGTTGCTATGAGTCAAATACCGACTCAATGGCACGTAACAACTTTGTCCTGGGGCCAGGGAAATGTCCTTTGTCCTGAACTACTATGGCTGCCTTCTCTGAGAAAAGCCTACTGGCCCCTAACAGGACTCTTCCTTCCCCTGAGCTTGTCCGTGGGACAAAGGCTGCATCGTCCAGCCCTGAAACCTCTTCCATCCTCCTCTTGCCTCTGGGGACTGTCGCAAGCCAGGGGCTGGTCTCACTCGATCGCCTGCCGTGCATTTAAGCCACCTGCTGCAAACTCTCAATTCCCCTTATCCCCTTAAACTCCAGCAACCCAGCCGGGGAGTAGCGGAACATTTAAACAATACTTTATACTCAAGGTAGGGGCCTTGGCCGGGGGTGGTGGCTCCTGCCCCTGTAATCCTAGCAACTTGGCAGGGGGAGGCAGGAGGATGGAAAGTTCAAGGCCAGAGGTAGCCTGTGTAGCTTAGCGAGACCCTGTAGCAAAATAAAAACTGGGGTAGAGGTGCAGCCCAATGGTAGAGCACTTTTGAAGTACTGTGAACCTTGGGATCAACCAAGTACCACAAAAAAAAAAAAAAAAAAAAAAAAAAAGACCAAGGTCCACAAGAAGGGCAATCAGTCCATAGTAGGATAGAGGGCCTGGTGCCAGACATCTTTGCATCCTGTTCACCATGGGAGACTCTCTTGTCCCACCCTGCAGCCTCTATTCTTCAGCCTTATTCCAAAAGTCAGGACAGCTAGGTGCAGGGTGCGGGGCCTGGAGAGGGGCACTCATTGGAAAAGACCAAGAGATCTGCTTGGAGGAGAAAGAGAAGGGGAGTCCAAAGGCCATGGGGCTGAGAAAAGCGATGCCAGCGCACGGTTGAGGACCAAAGAGGGAGGAATGAGGGGGAGCTCTGAGCAACTATGGAGTACGTGACAGAGGCTCAATCAAAGGAGATGAAGATTTTTAAGAAGGGCCGCCATAGATCACAAGTTGGATTCCCCTTACTATCCTTTGAAGGAGGCAAGTAAATACTGATTTCTTTATTATATTTCTGCCTGCAGCTGTAGCCCTGTAGCATCTGATCCCGTCAGATCTTGGAAGCTAAGCAGGGTCGGGCCTGGTTAGTACCTGGATGGGAGACCGCCTGGAAACACCAGAAGCTGTAGGCTTGGGAGAAGGACCTGGCAACCCCCTCCCAAAACTCAATCTGCCATTGAAAACCCTATGAACAGCAGAGAAGCACTAACAATAGTGTTTCCCCTGTTGTACAGAGGGTCGCTATGAGTCGGATACCGACTCGACGGCACCTAACAACAACAACAACCCGAGTGTGTTTCTCTGAATGCAAAACTGTGCTTGGGTGGAGCCACGTGAGACCCAGGATCTTTTCAGGGCAAATGCGCAGCTGGGACAGGCATGCAATCAGGTTCACAAGCTGCATCTACCTCATCTTTATCACAGAGCTCGTGGCCCAGGCCAGTCAACTGCACTGAGCTCCAGCCAGCAGGCCTGCCAGTTGCACCAACGGTGCTCCCAGGAAGTGCCTGGCTGATGTCTGAGTCAGCTTCTAAAGTCTAGGAGGGGAAGATCCAGTCTCTCTTCTCCCTGCTGTATCCCACCAACTATGTAAATGTCACCTCCCTCAAGGCTCATACACTGCCCAATGAGCATTCCTCTGACACAGATATGCAACCGAATGTCCCAGTTCAGTGGTCGTTAACTTCAGCTAGGCGTTGTTGTTGTTGTTGTTAGGTGTCGTTGAGTTGTGTCCGATTCATGGAGACCCTCAAGGGTTTTCAATGGCTAATTGCTTTGAGATTGCCTTGGAGAGGATTGTCACATCCTTCTCCCATTTTTGTGGTGCTGGGAATTGAACCTGAAACCTCAGAGACTGCAGAGCGGCGCTCTACCAACTGAGCTAAATCCCAGCCCCTGGCTAGGCATTGTTGTTAGGAGCCGTCAAGTCAGTGTTCAACTCATGGTGACCCTACGTACAACATGCGAAACACTATTGTCAGTGCTTCTCTGCTATTCGCAGGGTTTTCAGCACTGGATTGATTTTTGGAGGAGTGGGTTGCTGGGTCCTTCTCCCAAGCCTACAATATCTGGTGTTCCTAGGTAGTCTCCCATCCAAGTACTAACCAGGCCCAACCCTGCTTAGCTTCAGAGAACTGATGGGATTGGATGCCACAGTGCTACGGCTGCAGATGGCTAGGCATTAGTAGCATTAAAAAACCCTGGGACCCCAGGCTGCGTGCTGGACCAATTCAATGAGAACCTGTGGGGGTAAGGCCCGGGAATCTCTTATTGCTAAACTTGCCAATGCACGGCCAAGTTTGGGTATGGATTTGTTCCAATGTTTGGTCATCAGCCAAATAGATGGGAGCTAAACTTTGGGAAGCCTCCTGAAGCTATCTAGTCATGACATCAAGGCTCAGCAAGAGTCCCCAAGCTCCTGAGGAACTTTTTCAGTGCCCAAGCCTCAGCTAGAGTGGGGATCAATTTGGTAAGATGTACACATTTCTTGAGATGCCCCAGGTCTTAAGTTTCAATGGTCTCAGAGACACGGTACAGGCAATAGTGAACTGGACACTCCCACGGGCTGGCCTGTAGCCTCTCTGACTCTCCCCTGCCGCAGGTGGCAATGCTCCTTGGCAAACGCAGCTCCCACCTTCTCAGCCAGGGGCCCCAGTCTCCATTCTGATACGCGCTCACCAGCACCACGGCCCCTCCCCTGGGCCAGCTGCTCCCCACGGGCCTCCCTACTCTGCCAGTCACCACTGCCACATCTGTCACGGGCTGCCCCCTTGGTGGGATCCCCTCCTGCTTCCACTTGGTCCTGCTGCTGCCAAGGTATAGGAACTGTCACAAAAGTGGGTGAGGATCCTCAAAAGTGGCTGTGGATCCTCAAGTGGGGGCTCCTGACAGAGGCTTGCTCACCCAGCCTTGCATGTTTTAAGCATAGTCCTCAACTCAGGGGCTCACAGCCATGCCCGGGGACATACAGAAAAGGCGTCCTCCTAGGTCAGTATTGCACAACTCTCACTCACTTCAAGGATGGAAGAGGCCACAGATGGGGAGGTTGGGGGAATGGGGCAGTGCAGAGCAGCTTGTCCCCTCCCTCCAAAGTTGGAGAGTGGGGATTTGTACTGGGGCTGTAGCAGGTGCCCTAGGAGCACCTGGGGTCTGGGATGGACCTGAAAGGTGGGAGAGAAAAGCACATGGGGGACCTTTTTTTTTTTTTTTGAGACAGGATCTTACTATGTAGTCCAGGTGGGCCTCAAACTTGGGTTCTTCCTGCCTCAGCCTCTCAAGTGCTGGGATTACTGTAATGCACCACCATGCCCTATTTAATTTTTTTTTTAAATATCATATTTTTTAAAGTTGGGGATTTCTATAATGGCTAATTTTCTTATATGCATATCTAAAGAATGCATATGGGATAAGGATGTGGCAATTCACTCCCAAAGCAATCCTGGAACAATAAGCCATCGAAAACCCTATGAATAGCAGAGAAGCACAGACATAGTGCCGGGCATGGCACAGTGTTGGGGAGTGTTTTGTTCTGTTGTACATAGGGTCACTATGAGTCGGACTTGACTTGATGGCATTTAACAACAACAAAGACTATATCTACAAAAGCAGTGGGCCTCTGGCTCTCTCACATACTGTAGGCCTATTCTCTAAAGTGAGTAATGGCTTCTATTTGTTCAGATCTTCATAAGCTGAAACTCACTTATCTCCCTTCCCTTGACTACCCTAATATTTCCTACTGATTTCTTGCTGACACTGGGGATTGGCCAGATCCCTTTCACACGTCCCCACCCACACACTGCTGGTTTCTGCTCCTCAGCCCGACTCCACATGTCTGATGAGACTGCTGGCCTCCCGATCCTTTTCAGCACCGTCCTTCCTGGGCTTCTACCTCAACCCAGGTAGAACTTTCACTTTCTCAAGATTATGGGATGGAAAGTAGCCCCAAAATATCACAGGAATATAGGCCATGGAAAGGCAAATATTGGCCAAACGTGAGCAATAAAAAGGGGGTCCTGGGTGGCTCTGGAGTCTTGGCCTGTGCACCTGCAGAGATGGTGGAATGATTCCCAGAGAGCAGAGCAAGAGAGGACAAGTATGAGGTACCTAAGGGGCGTCCTAATGGAACTGTCAGAAAGCCACTGGCCACACTAGTCTGGCGAGCAGAAGCGCGTGGGCACCTGCCACCCCTGGGCAGTTAGGGTAGGCAGAGCGGGCTGAGCTCAGCAGGAGAACATTCAGACTAAAGAGGGAAGAGGGCCTGGAACCAGAGCCAGAACACCACCGTCTACCAGAGCAAAGGGACCTGAGGGTGAGGTCCCAGAGCCGCAGAGGGAAAACAGTTTCCCAAAGGAGGGGCCGGCACTGGTCCTCTCAGCCCCTGCGCTGAGGGCCTGGAGGGTCCCTGTGCTGGGGATGGGGCTCTCTGGTGTGGTGGACAGGCGCAGGAAGTGGGGGTGGAACTGAGCAGCGTGAAGTGCGGACAAGGGACGCTGGGGTGGAGCTAAGCAACATGTCTCGCAGGGTGTTAAACTCCGAAGGAAATGAAAGCCCTAGGCGCAGGATCGATGGGCAGGAAGAGATGGTAGAGACCCCCAGGAGAGCCGGCCATGACACAGGGGGCCATGAGAGCCAGGCCAGGACACAAAGGCACTTCCAGAGGCAGGCACACGTCCTCTCTACCCCAACAGAAGACACTAGCAAAGGGATGTGACATGGACAGGTAAATGTGTATTAGGTAGCAAAGTGTCCACCCTCCATGCCATCGGAGGGCTCCTGCCTTCTCCCTGGCTCAGAAGGTGTGGTCACCTGCTTTGAAAGTAAAGGCCAAGGTGAGGCCCAGGAAGAGCCCATGGGCAGCTGCCGGGGAGAGCAGGAGGGTGTGACATAGAGCACCAGGGGCCCTCGGCCAGAGGCCATCTTTTGCGGTGTGCCTCGCTGTGTGGCCTTTCTCCGACAGACGCCAAGGGCCGGCAGAGAGGCAGCAGGCTCCAGAATCCTTCCAGACCTGCTTCTGCCTGCCAGGGCCAACTGAAGCCCAGCAGGCAGGGACCCGAAGGCCCAAGAACAGGACGTTACGGTACGAGCCTGAGCAGCGAGCTTAGAGAAGATGGCAAGGCATGCGCGGCCGCAGGGGTGGCAGCTGAAGTCCCACGGAGTGAGCACCCTTGCGAGGTCAAGGAGCAGAGGTCGGGGTGGCAGATACTGAAGTCATCCAGGAAGAAGGCAGGACCCGAGAGAGGAGGAGAAAGCTAGGAGGCAGGTGCCCACGGCTCCCTGCCATGAATAGGAGGGGGGTGGGCATCTGAGATGCACTTGGGGTGGGGCACACCCCGACAGCTGGAGCCCGAAGCCTCCCAAAGATGGGGCTGGAACAGTCCAGGAAGCACAGAGGGTCATGTCCTACTTTCCACCCTGGATGCCTGTGAGTGTGGAAGGAACAGGGAACCTGGGGTCCCCAGAGGAGAACCAAATTTTGGTGCAGGTGGGGAGCTCAGTCCAGCAGGGGGTCTGAGGGCCATGGAATAAGGGTTTGCAACGGTGATCATTCAACAAGCATTTATTGAGCAGCCACGTCTGCCAGGTCTTGGGACGGACACAGTCCCTGCGCTCAGGGGCTTAGATCCTGGCAGAAGTGCGGGGAAAGGCTTGGGCTGGGGCTGGGGGGAGTGGGAGGTTGAGGGTGCCAAGTGCAAGAAGCTTCCTCTTTGGGCCAAGAGTGGCCTGAACCGTGGCCCTGCCCTAAGCCTTCCCCTTACAGCTGCGGAGGACCCAAGTCTCCCCATCCATAAGTCCACAGCGACATTCATTCCTTGGCCTGTTGCCTGAGCGTTAACAAAAGGCTGTTCTGCACAGGCCTTAAAGCGCATGGGCAGGAGAGAGTGAGGCGGGGTGGCCAGCAGTCACGGCAGAGGGAGACACTCAGGGCTCTCAGAGTCCTGTCTGAGGGGGGCCTGGGCTGGTGGGGGCCTCTCGCAAGGGTGGGGTGGTAGGAATGCAACTCGAGAGGCTTCCAGCGGGCCTTGGACTTGGGGACACTCCAGAGGGGTTCTTTCAGAATCCCTGGGGGGCACTACTCTTGCCCCAAGAGTCTGGGGTGCTCCGCCTCCCCGTACATTCCTCTCAGAAGAGGCATTAAACTGAGAAGCCATTAAGGAGAGAGGGAGGGCAAAAAAGTTGTTGAGCCACTGGCCTAAAAAGCGGGAGCCCCTGAGGGCGTGGCAGCGGGATGGCCCGGCCCTGCGTGCCCGGGCACTGGCAGGACGGACAGGAGGCCCTGTACTGGCGGGGGTAGTGGCCTGTGTCATGGGGGGTGCCCAAGTCCGCGAGGGGCTGCGATACCGTCGGAGCAAGCCCCGGATGTGGCGAAGGCGGAGGGGGCTTCGTGCCCCACATAACCGGCCGCGGATCCCACGGAGGATGATGGCAGTGCGCTCCTGGTGCTCAGCAGGCTGGCCGGGAAACGGGGCATCAGGGCTGGCACCGCCCTCGGCGGAATGGTGGGGAGGCCCAGGTGGGGGACGGCAGGTGCTGTGGGGTGCACTGGAGGCCCAGAAAGGGTGGGAGGCTTCTTGTGGTCTCCGCAGGGAATGAGCTGGCAAGGAGGGTGGCGCGGCGGTCTCCGGCGGCTCCATGCACTTTCCAATACAGAACCTCAGACTGAGGGCTGGAAAGGGCCTTGGGGACACCCAGTCCAACCTTTTTTTTTTTCCCCTGTAGTACCAGGTTGCACACACTAGGCAAGCGCTCTACCAATGAACCACACCCCTGCCCCTTTCTTATTTTTTATCTGGAGACAGGGTCTTGCTAAGTTGCGCAGGCTGCCTCTGACCTTAAACCTGTGATCCTCCTGCCTCGGCCTCCCATGTAGCTGGGATTAAAGGCATGTGCCACAACGTCCAGCTTCCAAGTCCCACCTTTCACTCTATCCAGACCCCATTTCCCCTGGACAGGTGACAGCCCACTCTCTAAAAATACACCTCTGGGGACAGAAAGGTCACAACCCAAGAGGCCTCTGGTTTCAATGTGGGATGGCTTCAAAAAAGTTCTTTCTCGCACAGAGTCAAACTTTGCTTATCTGGGGCCTGTCCCTGTGGCCTCACGCCCACTTCCTTCACCGGCCCTCAATGACTATAATCAACGAGGGAACAGATTCTTGCCGAGCCTTCCTCATGGAGGACTTCAGAGGGCATAAATGCACAAAGAAGCTCCAGACAAGGGCCCTGGACATTCCAGAGGAGAGCCAGGGCTCTGGAAGAGTTCCCACAGCCACTGAAGGCTCCTCCCCTGGAGAGGTGAGAGGGCTGGGGTGGTCCAGGCGCGCAGGTGGCACTTGGAGACTGTGCTCAGGGCAGTGCAGGCCTTTACTGCCTTGCTGGAAAATCGGTCAGGCGCAAGGCGAGTCTGAGAGTCACCTGCTGAGGCTGTGGCCCTTGGGACCTGGCATGAGGGGAGGCAGGAGTCCCAGGCCGGACTTCTGGGCCACTCACCGAGTTCTCGGCATCCGACTCTTCTGAGCTGCTGATCACCACGATACGCTCCTCTGAAACAGAGAGGAGAGGTGGCATTAGGTCCTGCCCAGAATGTACTCTGGTTGGAATGAGTGGGGGCACTTCAGGAATGTGTGCAGCCCCAGGGCTGGGGGTGATGGGTGCCCCGTGGCTGGGTGCATGTGAATATTCACTGCGCATGCCAGGATCTTCTTAGTGTTGGGTCTAGGCTATCCACAGATGGATTTCTACTGTTTCTTGTGGTGCCTTATCTAACACTGAATACATCCTGCTGTTCGGGGCCATGGAGTCGGTGTCCGACTCATAGTCAACCCTATGTACAACAGGCAAAACACTATTGTCAGTGCTTCTCTGCTATTCACAGGGTTTTCCATGGCTGACTGTTTTTGGGGAGTGGGTTGCTGGGCCCTTCTTCCAAGCCTACAGTATGTGGTGTTCCCAGGCGGTCTCCCAAGTACTAACCAGGCCCCACCCTGCTTAGCTTCCGAGATCTGACAGGATCGGATGCCACACTGCTATGGCTGCAGGCACTGAATACAGCTACTGGCCCTGAATTCTGACTTTGCTTCCTGAACCGAAAGATTAACCACCACCACGTGCTTGGGAACCTTTTGCCATCCTAAAGAAGCACACTGGCTTCTTCTGATTGGTTTGTGAGCAGGAAAGAGCAGTCAGGGCTCAGTCTGAGACCCACAGGGAGGAACCCACAGTCAAGAGTCCCCAGAGAGGGCTCTGGGTCAGGCAGATCCAGGAGGAACTCTCTTGTTCCAGAATTCTCTGGGCTGGGCTTGACTCCTGCCCAAGGACTCAGTCTCCCTGTCTGGCAGAGTCCATAAAAGACATGTCATGAGGACAAATGAGACACCAAAGTGGGTGGCCTTTGCAAAAACAAACTTGGCAAAATGATGGATGTGGACTCTATCCACGTTGTCTCTGGCAGGGTGCTAGGCTCCTGCTAACAGACATTTCCTGAGGACCCCTGCCCTGTACACAGGCACGCTGCTAGGCACTGCTTGGGGAAAGGACTCAGAACTGTACCTTAGCCCCTCAGACTCCTACTGGAATAACAGCAAAGGATGCGGTAAACCGCATGCCCTCTTCAACCCCTGGAGAAATTGTGGGCTGTCCCTGCACTACTCAGTGGCATCGCAGAGCAAGATCCACAGGGAACCCTGTTGGCTTTGGGCTCCCTGGGTGGGGTCGCAGTGCAGAGGGGGAGCCAGCCCAGTCCCTGCAGGCCAGTGTGCAGGCCTCAGCGGCTGCCGCCCTACCCACCTTCCTACCTGCCTGCGCGGTGTCACCAATCACGTGGATACTGTTGGGTGAGAAGACCTCTTTTCCCACGATCGGGCTCTCAGGGCTGGGAGGCCCATCCAGGTGAGGTGGCGAGACGGCCTTGGAGGTGCTGGGCCTGGGCTGCTCGGGGGAGCTCAGGGCCAACCTTGCCTCCTTCTCCTCCTCAGACTCCATCTTGATGATCTTCCTGGGACACTGGGTCTGGCAGGATTTCCTCTTCTGGGGGGTGGTGGCACTGGAGACCTCCTGTGCAGTGCGGAGTCACAGGGCTGGGTCAGGTGCCTCCAGGGGTGGCAGGCAGAGGTCCTAACCTGAGTGCCACGGGCTGGTGGCCATGCACCTGCTCTTGCATTTCCTCTGCCATGCAGTCCAAGCCTGTCTGCAGACAGCAAGCCCTCCCAGACTGCCATGCACGCTGGTCCTAGTGGACGGCCATGCTCCACTGGCTAGACGCATGGCCCTGGGTATCTCAGCACCCCAGCTGGGCTGGGAGCAGCTCATGTTCAGCAGGAAGTTTACCAACACAGCCCCAAGACCAAGGGAGGGTACGGAGTAGTTGTTAAGCAAAGATTCACTCCTGAAAAACTGACGAAGTCCCCGATGCAGCCCAGGCTCTGCCTCACTGCCTGGGGGGAGTGTGGGCCTGCCGGAGGGAGGGAGGGCTGGGCAGGAGCTTACCTCTCTGTAGGACGGATCTTTGATGGAGAAGGCATAGACAGGCACAGGGTGTGCTCCGGGCACCGACTGTACCACGGCCACAGGTTGGGTGTCAGCCAGGTCCAGGGCCTGGGCCTGTGTCCTCTTTGCCTCATTGGGCTGCAAAGTCAGTAAATGAGAGTCAGAAGGGGCCAGGCAGCTGTGACCACTCTCAGTCCCAAGCTCCAAGCCCACCAGAACTTGGGAGTCCTTCTCGAACCCTCCGTGACTTCACCTCCTTCTGACCTGGGTGGCAAGGATGTAGACGCCACTTAAACTCTGTGTGTCCTAATGGGACCAGGAGACCCCCCAGGGACCACGCTGCCCAGCTCCTCCTCACCCCACACCCAACAACCAGCCCACCTTGCACACCTCTGGGGGCCAAGGTGCTCACTGCCTCGATGGCCGCAAAGTTCCAGTGGTGAGAAAATCCACCCATGGGGCTGGATCTGGCCTCCTGCGAACTCACCTCTGCCCCCTGAGCCTCAACTCTACCTGGGCAGCTACGAGGTAAGTTGGCCAAGTTAGTTAAAATGCATCAGGCCCCAGTTCCCCTCTGTAATATGGAGTAACACCTCCCTCGTAGGGCAAAGTAGATTAAATGTGTTAAAAACCAGTAAAATGTATATAAGAGCACCGGTCACTTTATCAAGTGCCATTAATGATAGTAGTGATAGTGACGATGATGATAAATACTGTTTTTACTACTATTCCATGCCAGGTTTAGTGCTAAGTGCTTTGTGGACCTATCTCAAAATGAAGTAGGGACAGTTCCTCAAAAAATGAAACAAAGAATTACCATATGATCTATCAATTCTACTTCAAGGTATACACCCTAAAGAAATGATGATCTCCGGGCATGGTGGTGCACGCCTGTAATTCCAGCGGCTCGGGAGGTGGAGGCAGGAGGATCGCAAGTTCAAGACCAGAGGCAGTCTGTGTAACTTAGCGAGACCCTGTCTCAAAAACTGAAAGAAATGGGTTGGGGGTGCTGCTCAGTGGTCCAGCACTTGCAAAACATGCAAGTGCAAGGCCCTGGGTTCAACCTCCAGTATCATCACCAAAAAAAAAAAAAAAAAGAAATGACAACCAAGTGCTCTGGCGCACACCTCCATTCCCAGCTACTTGGGAGGCTAAGGCAGAAGGATCATGAGGTCAAGGCCAGAGGCAGCCTGTGCAACTTAGTGAGACCTTGTCTCAATATAAAAAATAAGAGGCACTTGGGGTACAGCCTAGTCATGGAGCATGTGCCTAGCATGCACAAGGCCCTGGGTTCAACCTCCAATACTGTGAGGGAAGAAAAGGAACCAAAAATGGATGTTCAGAAAAAAAATTGTACACAAGGCTACCGGTGTGGCTCAGTGGTAGAGCACTTGCCTAGCATACATGAGGCCCTGGGTTCTATCCTCAGCACTGGAAAAAAAAAAAAAAAAAAAAAAAGATCATGTCCTGATCTATCTTTCCCTGTCTGGCTCTGCAAGCTGCAGATATGTGAAAGGTCCTCTTTCCACTTAGGCCATGAACTCCCCATAAGCAGGTCTGAGCACCGCTCTGCTTCTATCCCACCCTTCCTGACACCCACTACCACCAATGTTAAGGAAGTGGAGGACACACAGGAGGCTCAGTAAGAAAAATAAAATTCATGGTAACTGACTTATAGTTGTCTTGTTGTTCTTAGGTGCTGTTGAGTTGGTGTCCGACTCATACCGGCCCTATGTATAACAGGTGAAACAGTACCGTTAGTGCTTCTCTGCTATTCATAGGGTTTGTAGTGTTTTTTTTGTTTTTGTTTTTTCCCAGTACTGGGGGTTGAACCCAGGGCCTCGCACTTGCATGCTTTGCAAGTGCTGGACCACTGAGCCGTACCCCGAGCCCATTTTTTTACTTTTTGAGAGAGGGTCTCGCTAAGTTACACAGACTGCCTCTGGTCTCGAACTTGAGATCCTCCTGCCTTCGGCTCCTGAGCCGCTGGGATTATAGGTGTGTGTCACCACACCCAGCTATTAATAGGGTTTTCAATGGCTCGTTGTTTTTGGGAGTGGGTTGCTGGGGCCTTCTCCCAAGCCTGCAGCACCCGGTGTTCCCAGGCGGTCTCCCACCCAAGTACTAACCAGGCCTGACCCTGTTTAGCTTCCGAGATCTGATGGGATCGGATGCCACAGTGCTACGGCTGCAGGCATAGTTGTCTTAGGGCTTCAAAATAATTTTTTTCCCCATTAAAGTATCATAACATCAGTACAATGAAAGCCTAGAAGAAAGAGAAGAGGGAAGACACCAGAGCTGACGCCCCGCCCAAACACTCCTCATGAAACCGGTTGCTGTAATTTCTCTTCATCTCCTCTCTATTCATGGCCGCAATGCAGGTGAACACGCCAGCATCTTTGAGAGGGAAGTGGATGGGAGCCAGAAGCTCAAGTCCGCCATTGGCCCTATGCCCGCCTCACCTGTATGGTTTGAATCTAAAATGTCGCTCAAAGATCAAGTATGTGAGTGTTTGATCCCAAGCTGGTGGCACTGTTTGTGGAGCCCGTGGGACTCGGGGAGGTGGGATCTGGCTGATGGAAGCGGGTCACTGCGGGCATCCCTTTGGAAGTTGTACATGGGAGTTGGGGCCCCAAGTCTAGTCTTTCTCTCTGCTCATGAACTGCCATGATGTGCAGTCCTCCCCACCACTATGGCCTGAAATTCCCTAAATGTGGAAATAAACCTCTCCTTCCTCCTTAAGTTGGCCTGCCAGGTATTTTGCCCCAGGGCACACAAGCGCCCCCACACTGACCTTTACGCCCCCATACTACTACCCATTTCCTTCTCTCAGCTCCACTTCTGCCCTCACGTGATCCCCAAAATGAAAAGCAAGAGCCTTTGGGAACAGATGACTGCTCACATGTTCCAAGTTCAACTTCAGACTGGCCTGATAAGAGAGGTCACCTCTGCTCTGGCTTTATCAAGACAAAGATGGGCAACACGCCTACACCTTTATGCAAGACAAGACGGACTCTCTTGTTCATTAAGCGATGCCTGGCCCCTGGAAGCCAGCTGAACCTGTGGGCCCCAGGCACATTCCCATGATAATTTCCTATCATTTCTTTGCAGACAGTATTCATTATAGCATTGTTCATGCTAGCAAAACCCCCACAGGCGTCGACAGGGAATTGGTTAAATAAAGCATGCTCTATTCATTCAGCAGACCACTGTGTAGTGGAAAAAAGGTACCAGAAGGTATCAGGAAGCTCCCTACATACTGACGGGGTGAGAATTCTAGGACACATCATTGGGTGAAAAAGCCCAGAGTACAATAAAAGTATATTTGCTATTAATGCTATCTTTGTGCAAAAACAGTAGAAAAGGCAAATATCTATAATCACATTTGCTTATTAATTATACAAACTTGAAAGGATATATAATAATGAATAAAGATGGGTATTTGAGCATTAGGACTGGACAAATGGGGGATAAGCTGAGAGTAAGATGTGCTATTTATCACTTCCTGTGTTTTTATTTCTAACCACGTGATTTTATTACCTATCAAAAAATAAGAAAGCATCGTCATTTTACTTTTTGAAACTATGCTCATGGGGATGCAGTAGCCAAGGCAATTAGGCGTGGACTTTTAGTCTACCTTCAGCTTGCTACATACATGTGGCTATGGATAATTCACAGCCCCTCTCTGGGCCTTAGCTGCGTCCTCTGTAACGGAAGGGCTTAAATTCCATGCTCTCTTCTAGCTCTTGAGCTCTTAGACTCTTAACTCCTGCGTCCTCCAGGAAGTCTCTCCCGAGTGCCTCATCCCACATCAGTGGCTCTCTTATGGGTTACAGGGTGGCTAAGCTAGGAAGGCTCACTGCCCCTGCTGCCCACCAGAGGGCCTGCTTCCATGGAGGATGTGTGGTCCTTGGCCCAGATCCTTGATGGGCAGGCACACACAAACCAGAGTGACCAGATTGGGGAGAAGACCAAAAGCCAGGTCCAGGAAGGCGCTGAGAAAGCTTTTCCTGCTGTCAGGGAGCCGTGCCTGTGAGCACCAAAGGCGGCAGGCCAAAGGGATGCCGCTGCAGTTCCACCCAGGGAAGCGCTTTCTATGCCGGAACATCCAGCAATGGGAGGATTCAAGGATGAATAAGCTTCCTGGCCCTGGAGGTGTGTGCGTGAAAGCCAGACACCATGGGCTGGGGTGCTGCCAAGGGAATGCTGACATGAGGTAGCATAGGGGTGCCTTTCCACCCCAAGAAATTATGGTTCGTAGATAGGTGACAGCCCTGGAATCCCACAGTGGAACCCAGGCCGCTGGGGTGGCCATCTGGACTCCTGGCCCCATTCTCCCCTCAATCCAAGAACCATGTGGGGGAAGAGGAGGGGAAGGTCCACCTATTGACCCTAGGAAGTGACTCACACATTTGGGGTGGGGAACAGGGAAGGAGGAGGTCTTGTGCACATCCAGTAAGACAGTTGCCAGTGACCACTTCCTTCACTGCCTGGTCACCGCTGGGTCTAACTCCTCCCAGTCTTGGCTCCTGGCCCATCAAGAGCTACTTTGGCAGGAAGAAGTCTGGCACCAGCCAGCCAAGCCCTTCCTAATTCCCTCCCACAGAAAGCTCCCATCTGGTCACTTGCTGTCCCTCTCTCAAGGGCTCTCCCTGAGACACAAGGACACTAGGACTCCCAACCTGCCTGGCCTGCTGTGCCCTACCACCGCCCCTTCACGCCTCAACCCTCTCTCACCAACTCAACGTCAATGGGGTCCTTGGCAGTGCTGGCAGTCTCTGGGCTGGCTCTCCGGGATATGACTGCATCTGGAGAACAAAGAAGGGACAGGCTGGTCAGGGACCCCCTGAGGAGGGACATTCTAGCCTCGGACAGTGACAGAGAAGAGGTCCCTATTGTTTATTCTGGATACACATCCCCTGGGGCATCTCCACAGAGGGGCTGGCAGTGAGAAAGAGAAGTTCCCCCAAATGCAGTGGGCATGAACCCAGCAGAAAGGAGACAGGGGAGACATCAGAGAGCTACTCTTTTTGCTCCAAACCCCACATGTTCCTCTCCCCATCTCTGGGCTACCAGCAAGGCAAAATGTGGACTACCCCAAAGCCATTACTGCTCACTGACTCTCTGTATAAGCTCCCTGATACTCTTCCTGACCACAGCCTGTTTTTTTTTTTTTTTAATCTAGTCTAAATCTCTTTTGTCAGAATAAAATATGTAACTCTTCTTTCTGATATTTCCCAGTTATAACACACAAAGAAACTATTTAAACTCTGCCGGGTGGTTGCCTAGTAATCAGGTAACATCCACTAGCTAGACAGAGAAGGCATGTAGGGCACTGCCTAGAGAGGCAGTTTGCCGCGGGGCCTATCTAGGCCCCTTGAAGGACTGAGGCTTGTTCCCTAGGCAGTCACCTTTGCCCTACATCCGGGAACTCAGGGTCCTCGAGCTCTCCAAGATGGCGTTGGCATCTAATCCCTTGCCTCAGATCCCTCAACACTGATTGGCTGTTTCCAAACCCCTGACTGGCTCCTGATTGGACTATTCTGGAACCACCGCTGATTGGCTACTTTTACAAAACCAAATTTGAATATCCCCTCTGATAGGCTGAAACCCATATGGGGTGACTGCCTCTGATTGGTCCCTGGCTAGCCCCAGAAGAGTATATAAGGGCGGTACTCGGAGCAGTCTGGGTCCATTCCATTGACTGGGATAGACAAGGAGAAATAAAGAGTTGTTGGAGCAGAGCACTCAGAGTTGGCGTCTTCACCACCTCTGAGTTGGGAAGAAAGAAGCAAGAAGCCGCTGTGGGCATAAGCCTCTGAGCCTGCCTTTCTCAAGGCTTCTCAGAGCAGCCGTGGGCATAAGCCTCCTTTCCGGGCAGCGTGGCTCTTGGGTGCTCGGCTCCCCCTCACCAGAAGATGGGTTTTTGGTGGCTGGTTCCTGCTCACAGCCAGAGCCGAGTCCAGCGGCAGGGCAACGTCCCACAAAGGCACAAGTCCATGCCCAATCTAGGATTGAGCCTTTGTGAGCCCACATACACCAGCCCCAACAGCAAGTGAGCCCTCCACCCAGCACTGGCCCATTCACCTGCAGATTCTGTAGCCTCCCTCCCCTTTCCTGGTATCAGCCACTCAGCTTGGGGATTTAGTCAAAGTCCTGAAGGCCCTCTCATCCAAGCTTCCCTCTTACCCTGCCTTGTTGCATAACCCCTTGATGTCTCCAACTCATAAAGCACTGCCAGACTCCTGAATTTTGACGCAGAGTCAAGCACTGTCTCGTCCTCCTGCTATGTGATGTGGCCCTGTCTCCTCTCCTGCTTGGACTGGGAAACTTCTGAGGTCAGGAACTGGCCTGCTGGCTCCCTACCTCCTGAGTGCACAATACTAGGCAGGGCCACCGAGGTTGGCCACTGGTCCAGTTGGCAGGCCCTCACTAGAGGCAAGGGATTTCCAATCTTTAAGGGTTTTTTGTTTGTTTGTTTGTTTTGTTTCATTTTGCGGAACTTGGAGGCTGAGCCAGGGCCTCAGGCATACTTTGCAAATGCTCCACCACTGAGCCGCACCTGCAGGCTATTTTTTATTTCTAAGTTACGCAGGCTGCCTCTGGTCTCGAACCTGCTACTCTCCTGCCTCAGACTCCCGAGTTGCTGGGATTACAGGCGCGTGCCACCACACCTGGCCCTCCATGGTTCTAAGCAAACATGCTACTCTCACAGGTTTCTTTAGCCCCTTGTACCCTAACCCCACAACCCAGCTGACTTCTTTCTTCCTGGGCACAGTGGGGCTTGAGAACCTCCTGAAGCAGGCTAAAATGATGATGGATCGGGTTCTCATCTCTGCACTTCCTCCATTTCCACTTGTTCCCTGAGTGTCACAAGGTCACAGCTATTCCAGAGGGTCCTGTAAGCTGGCAAAACGTGCCCCCTGTAAGCTGGCAAAACGTGCCCCCTCTCACTGCCTGCAATCCCATGTCAGGGCCTCCTCTCTCCCGTTTTTTATGCACCCTGGAACCTAAAACCTGACCAAACCCAAAGAGACTTAATAAAGCCAGTTTTCTTTATCTGTACAATGGAGATCATCTTTTCCATCTCACCTTCCCCAGGGGTAGTGGCACAAGCCCTGAAAGGACAAACAGGCCCCCCGCGAGAGTGGACCCACGCTCACCTGTGCCCTGGGTGATGCAAGAGACGAGGTCCTGCAGGCGCACCTTGAACTCATCGAAGCCGCTGGTGCGCACAGCCGCCTGCAGGCTCTGGGGCTCCTCCTGGCGCAGGCGGCAGAGCGCCTCGCGCAGGAAGCCGTGCATGTCCAGCACCTCCTGGTCTGAGGCGTAGCGCTTCATCCTCTGCACCAGGGCGCCGCCCGTGCGGATGCGCTGCAGCACAGCGTCCAAGCGGCCCAGCTGGCCGGCCAGGGCTTCGTAGTCGCGCTGGTAGCGCGCGTTCACCGCCTCCAGCAGCTCTCGCTCCTGCGCCTGCACGTGTGCGACCACCTGGCGCACGCGCGTGCGGATCAGCTGCTCGGTGTCGGAGCGCGCGTGGCCCAGCTGGTGGATGGCCGAGCGTATCTGTTCGTGCGCTGCGCCAAAGGCGCTGTCCTGCTCCTGCAGCGACTGCGTCATGGTATCCAGCTCCTCCTGCCGCTGCTGGATCTCAGCGCTGATGTCGCACTTGAGCTCGCTGTGGCCACTGTCCAAGAGTGCGCAGGAGCAGCACAGCGGCTTGGAGCAGCCTCGGCAGTAGATGCTGCGGACACACAACACACACGGCCGGGCTGCGTTAGGCTCTCCTGCCTTTTCCCCTCTTTCCATTTTTGTTATTAAAGTCCTCTTCCAAAATTACTACACTCGGAATCATGATGTATTTCTGGTTTCCCACTTTTCCAATTCGTTATGGTTAGGGTGACAGTACCCAAACTACCACTAAAATATTTGATCATAGAAAGTTACTTCAGTAGCAGTGCCGGGCATGGTGCCACACGCCTGTAATCCCAGAGGCTCGGGAGGCGGAGGCAGGAGGATCGCAAGTTCGAGACCAGAGGCAGTCTGCGTAATTTAGCGAGACCCTGTCTCAAAAAGTAAAAAAAAAAAAAAGGACTGGGGGCGCAGCTCAGTGATCCAGCACTTGCAAAGCATGCAAGCGCAAAGCGCTGGGTTCAACCCTCAGTACCACAGGAAAAAAAAGAAAACAAGAAAAAGAAAAAAGAAAGTTACTTCAGTACCAATTTCTTCACCCAGGCAACAATACAAAAGTAAACAAAAAGAAAGTAAAAATCTCTTCCCACAGCTTCTGAACTTGTCCACATCCAAGGCCCCCTGGTGAGCATGATGGGGCGCATCCTTCCCACCTCTCCACTCACATCACCTTACCTGCCTGTGCTGCTGTCTGCACTATTCTAAGGACTGGACATATCATCCCACTTACCCTTTGCAAGAGCCCCTTATGTGAAAATAATCATTACTCTCCTTTCACAGACGAAGAAACAGACCTTGATGTCGTTGTTAACTGTCATCAGGTCTGACTCCTAGCGACCCAGAATGCTCCCTGACACCATGCCAGGCACACAATCTTTCTTATGCTTAAGCCCATTGTTGCAGACACTGTCAATCCATCTAGTAGAGGATCTTCATTTTTTTCCACTGACCTGCCACTCTCCCCAATACGATGTTCTTTTCTAGGGACTGGTCTCTCCTGATAACATGTCCAAAATATATCAGGCGTAGTCTAGCCATCCTTGCTAAATATACATATTAAATAATTGGTCCAGATACCTAAATGATTCGGGGGTTGGTGTTTGTTATTTAAAAAAAATGAAACCATGCTATTATTATTTTTTAACTTTGCCTAATCTTACTTTCATTCAGGACATTCCTCTAGGTCTATAGGAATAGATCTAAGGTAATCCTTCTAATAGCCCCATTATACTCTTGACGGACAACTGTTTTAATCATGCTTTTAAAAGACATTCATATGATTTCCTGAGGTGCATTTTCTTTTTTCCTTCTTCCTTTCTTTTTTCTTTTTTTTAATCCTTACTTTTTTTTCTTTGCCAATATGGACAGTGATTTAATAACATAATACCATCTGTTAGGCTACCTAATGCATGGATGCTTTTGTTTCTGTGAAACAGAATACAAATGATAGGATTGCTAGATCAAAGAGTATTTCTATTTTAATTATTTATGCAAGCAATATATTTTAATTAGTGATAAATATGTGAAGTAATGGATGTTCATTAGTTGGATTTAGCCAATGCCACAATGTATACATCCATCAAAACACCATAGTGTGTGTACACAAGTATATACAATTTTTGTCAACTTTATGTACACACACACACACACACACAGAGTGTGTGTGTTAGCAGACACTTTCCTAGCATTTTCTACATTAATCTTCCTATCAAACTTGTGAATATGTTGCCTTACAAGGCAAAAGGGACTTTGAAGATGTGATTAAGTTGAGAGCTTTGAGATAAAGAGGTTATCCCGGCTTATCTGGGCAGATCCAATGTCATTCCAAGAGTGGTTATAAAGGAAAGAGTGGGAGGCAGGAGAGTGAGAGAAGAAGTGACAGAGCAGAGGCTGGAGTGATGCTACGCTGTGGCTTTGGCAATGGAAGAATCATGTGTCAAGGAGTGCAGGCAGCCTCTACATGGTGGGAAAAAATAAAACAGATTTTCCCCAAGAGCTTCCCAAAGGAACAACCCTGCTGGGACTTTAATTTTATCTCAGATCCATTTTAGACTTTTGCTCCCAGAGTGACGAGATAAAACATCTATATTGTTTTAAACCTCCAAATGTATGGCAACGTGTTATAGCAGCAATAGAGAACTGTTGTCATTGTTGGGTGCCTTCAAGTTGGGTCTGACTCATAGTGACCCTCTGTACAACAGAATGAAACATTCCCCCACACTGTGCCATGTCCGGCGCTATGTCAGTGCTTCTCTGCTATTCATAGGCTTTTCAATAGCTGATTCTTTCAGGATTGCTTGGGGAGTGCATTGCCAAGTCCTCCTCCCGTTTTTGCAGTGTTGGGAATCGAAACCAGGTCCTCAATAGAGTGCAGAGCAGCACTCTATCAACTGAGCCAAACCCCAGCCCAAGAAAAAAGTGTTACCCAGGCTGTTCTTGAACTCACAATCCCCCTGCCTCATCCTCCCTAGCTCGTTGAGTACCAGCGTGAGCCATGACAACCGACAATACAACATAAATCTAGGCAGCAAGCTCAGAGTCCATCCTCTCAGCCACTGCAATACTGCTTCTTCAAATATCCCCAGGAAAAGTACTATCAGTTCCTTCCCCAGAAACACTGCTGTAATTCACCCTCACCAGTAACAGTAAGAAAAAATCAGGCCAGTCCTGACTAGGAGAAAGGTATTAGCTGGGGCCACTAGCACCTAAGTGACTGAGGGCAACTTGTCTGGGAACTATAGATGGGAGAGCTGTTGGCCAGCCTGACTCTAAAATCCTGGCAGCTCTCAGCCTCCCCAGGCCATGCAAGGTAGTAAGGTCCCAGGGCTTGATCTTCCTGTGCAAACACAGAAGGCTTATCGCAGGCCAGCAGAAGACTCAAGGAGAGTGCAGAGCGCTGGAAGGGGAATGGGTGTTGCCACTGGGACCCGGGAGTTCAGCAGCTCTGGGACCTCTGGGGGACTCTGATCTAAGTAACAGAGGTCAGCCCCCCAGAGGCAGGGCCTGTGACTGAGGTAAGGTGCAGCGAGAGCAGAAAGGGCTGAGCAGATGTGGATCTGACCTCAGTTCATGCCCTGGGCTAGTCTCTTAATCTCTAAAGTCCCCAGACCTCTGATAAGACTGAGTGCTTCCTGAATCGAAGTGACCTTGAATTGAAGTGACCCACCAAGGGGCTGATGCCCAGGGCCCAATGGTTTCTTCACTCTCATGGGAGGGACACTCACTGAGCCAATGCTGTGTGCCTGGCACTGTAAGAGAGACAGAGAAGAGGTGGGCACTGCCCACAGGGAAGTCCACGGTGAGAACCCACACTTCCTGCAGACATGGAGAGCTATCTCCGTTAAGGCAAAACGGCAGTTATTTGCTCCTGGAACATTCAAAAGAATGAACTAAACCACTGCTGAGTTAAAAAGAAATTGCTCAGCAACGTGGCCAGGTTACATCAGAATTAAAAGAGATAAAAACATCATTTAATTCTATCTAAGCGAAGCAAATGAAAAGAAAAATGAGGAAAAATTCCATGTTCCCCTGCATAATAGCAATCTAGAAAATGCTACAAAATACCTAGACATAATCCAGGCAAGAAATATGTAAATTTGGGGGGTTTTGTTTTGGTTTTGTGGTTTTTGTTGTTGTTGCTGTTTTGCTTTGTTTTGTATGAGATAGGGTCTCATTTTGTAGCCCAAGCAAGCCTGGAACTTGTGTCCATCCTCCTGCCTCAGCTTCCCACCTGCTGGGATTACAGGTGTGCACCATCACACGCTGCTTAATAGGTAGGATTTATATGAAGAAAACGACAAAACTCATTGAAAAGTAAAGTCTACAAAATAGAAAAGTATATCAAGGTTCCAATGAGAAATCTAAGTATTATACGATTATTAGCTCTCAACCTAAACATTTAAAGCAATTTTAAATTATGAATGAGATTTCAAAACTTAACCCAGTGATTCTCAACTTCACATAAAGGAATAAACATCAAATAGACGAGGTTGAGCCGGGTGCGGTGGCGCACACCTGTAATCCCAGCAACTCCGCAGGCGGAGGCAAGGAAGATCACAAGTTGGAGACCAGAGGCATTCTGTATAATTTAGCGAGATCCTGTCTCAAAAAGTAAAAAAAATGGGCTGGGGGTGCAGCCCAGTGCTACAGCACTTACAGCCTGCAAGTGTGAGGCCGTGGGTTCAATCCCCAGTACTGAAAAAAAAAATAGCCAAGAGATTTTTGAAAAATCAAAGATGAAAGGAGACTTTTTCTAGCCAGATAACACTTTATAAACCTCAGTAATTTAGGCTGAGGTGGCTTAAGCTAAGACCTTTTCTCTTAGTCAGGGGTGGGCTTTTTCTTATAGAATGTGGGAGTAGAGAAAGAATCAAAAGAAATATCAGATAGACTTGAAATAGGTCCTGGCATCTACAGGGACATAGTGTTTTATAGAGCAAAGAAAGCACTCCAAATTGATGGACTCTAAAGAGGTTTTCAATAATTGGAACCAGGACAATTGGCTGGGGGCAGGAGTCAGGTGAGAACCTTGCTTTTTGTTTCACATGCAGATACATTTCCAACAGATCTCTGAGTTAAGTGAGAAAAGTAACACCATAATGGCTTGCAGCTGTAGCCGTGTGGCATCCGATCCTGTCAGATCTCAGGAAGCTAAGCAGGGTCAGGCCTGGTTAGTACCTGCATGAGAGACCGCCTGGGAACACCAGAAGCTGTAAGCTTGGGAGAAGGACCTGGCAACCCCCTCCCAAAAATCAATCTGCCACTGAAAACCCTATGAACAGCAGAGAAGCACTGACAGTAGTGTTTCCCCTGTTGTACAGAGGGTCGCTATGAGTCAGATACTGACTCGACGGCACCTAACAACAACAACAACAAAGGCAAAACAAGAGTTGACTCTGTTTTTACTCTCTTGATGGTGAAGAGCTTAAAATTGCCAAAGAAATGGACGAAATTATACATACATGTCACTGTCTAAAATTTAAAACTACACATTTTTTTGTAAAGGCATTTGTGACTTGCCATTACACAAGAAAGGCAAGTTATACAACATCAAGGGTTGTTCATTTTGTTTTAGATGATCATAGAGAAAGAAAGAAGGAAAAAGTCTATAGTGATATAATAGTAGTTACTTCTTCAGTTTCTATAATCAATTCTTTTCTCTCTCGCTTTTTTCCTTTAGAATTTTTATTACTATTTATTTTTATTTATATTTATATTTGGGATATGGCCTTGTTATATATCTGAGGCTGGCCTCAAACTTTCAATCCTCCTGCCTCAGCCTCCTCCTGAGTAGCTGGGTCTGTAATCAGTTCTAAACAACCAAGTTTGCACTTTAAATAGGAGGCATTTGGGATCCCTCAAAACCACTATGTCGACGCACTGCAAAAAAGATTTCTCTTCTTTCTTAGGATGTACCGTTTCATTTATCCCTTTATGGTTGTTGAGTGAATTTCCCTCATTGTTAACATTTTAATGGAAGCCTCAACATGTTTCTTAGATTCTCAGTCTCCCCATCCTAAAGTTGCTATGTCTAACCTGCCACATGATAGAGGAGCAAAGATACAGGGTCTAGAGGAGACAAACCTGGGTCTGAATCTGATCTCTTATAGTTCCTAGCAGAGTCCCATGAGAAAATCCTCTCTCTGAGTCTTAATTTCCCCATCTGTAAAATGGGAATAATGCTGCTTCCTTCACAGACCATGGCAAGGACAAAGGCAAGCTGGTGCTTTGGACACATGGCAGAGGGCAGCTTGTGAGCATATCTCTTGCCCTCAGGTAGTAAGGAGGCATCACCCTGGATGTGTCCCCTGGGCTGTCCCTTTCCCAGAATGGACAGGTCACCCTGCTGTAGCCACACCTCCTGCTGGGCTCAGAGGAGCAGAAGCAGTTCCAGGAAACAGGCAGCTCAGAAAAGCAGGAAGTGAAAATGCTGTGAGAACAGGACCAATGGAGGAGGGCCGGCTCGAGTTCTAGGGCAAGGTGTGGCTGGCCTGAATGGCAACGGGAAAATTGCTCCCCAAACGCCACCTCTGTGCAGCAACCTGGAGCCTTCACTTCGGTGAAGTGGAAGGGGAGCAACTTTTTCAGTAGTTCAGTTAAAGCTTGGGCAGTGAAAGGGATCCAGTCACACAATCTATGAAAGCCTTTAACCAGAATGGCTTCCGGCTCTCTCGGGTGGCACAGTAGCAGAAATAAGATTTCTAGAGCCAGGAGAGGAGGTGGGAAAATGCAAAGCCTGGGATAATAAAGAGAGAGAGAAAGCTTTATTCCTGTTCACTTCCCTCCCACTGCTCAGGGTTGAGAAGGCAGTGAAGGGAAAGCCAGAGATCTCGGAGAGGAAGACATCAAAAGTCAGGGAAAAGGCCGGGCGTGGTGGCGCATGCCTGTAATCCCAGCGGCTCGGGAGGCGGAGGCGGGAGGATCACAAGTTCGAGACCAGAGGCAGTCTGCGTAACTTAGCGAGACCCTGTCTCAAAAAGTAAAAAAAATGGGCTGAGGTGCAGCTCAGTGGTCCAGCACTTGCAGAGCATGCAGGCGCGAGGTCCTGGGTTCAATCCCCAGTACTGTGGAAAAAAAAAAAAAAAAAAAAAAAAGGCAGGGAAGAGGCCAGGAAAGGGGGGAGAGACAGAGCATGTCTACTTCACACTCCCGTCTTAGGCTGGCTCCACTCTCAAGATCCAGAAAGAGAAAGTCTGTTTTCCTGCCTCACTCTTTCCTACCCAGGTCCTGGCTCCCACCACACATGGCCGGTGGATCCAGGCAGACAGTGCTCTGCTGACCACAGCACTCATTCGGGAGGCAGCAGGGACATTGCTGCGCTAGTGCCCACCTCCTCCTGCATACTTAGGGCAGTGAATGGCACCACCATTCAACAGCACTCAAGCCAGGGACCATGGGGTCATCCCAGGTGCCTCCCGCTCCTCGAGTGCTTCAACAATAATTCATCATTAAGTCTTCCTAAGTGAGTCTACCTTTACTTAAAAAAAAAAAATTATGAGTGCCATCTATGTGCAGGCATGGGGTTCAAACATGAAGGCGGTGAAGACAGAATTCTGGCTCCTCCCCGGGCTCATCAGTTCTCACTGCTACTGCCTTTGTTCTTGTTTGCATTAGTGCTTCCCTCCAGGGGCACTCTCCCCTACTCAGCCTCCCTGCCCTGGCCTCCAGCTCCAACATGGAATTTCCAAAGTATGACTATCATGAGATAATAATAAAGAGCAATGCTGCTCCTCATAAGTGCAATCAAAATAGTATCACATGTGTTATAGGTTAATAAAGGAGATTCAATTTTCAGAACAAAGTTAGGTCACTTGCGGAAATTTACTGATTTTTATGACAATACACCATAATTATATAGTGTTGATTGCTGGTGAACATTAACATACTTTGGATTTACATGCCAGGAAGTGCTGCAAGAAATAAGACAGTTGATTACCTACCAAAGTATACTGATGATGGAGTTAATTAATTAATTAATTTATTTATTTATTTTGTGGTACTGAGGGTTGAACCCAGGGCCTCGCGCTTGCATGCTTTGCAAGTGCTGGCCCACTGAGCTGTGCCCCTAGCCCATTTTTTTTTTAACTTTTTGAGACAGAGTCTCACTAAATTACAGACTGCCTCTGGTCTCAAACTTGCGATCTTCCTGCCTCCGCCTCCCAAACTGCTGGGATTACAGGCGTGCACCATCACGCCCAGCTCTGATTATGGGGTTTTCATGTAATCTGACTTTCAGTAAGTAAAATGACAAAAGAGATGGGACTATCTAAAATAATCAGTTCATGAATAAGGAAAAATATTTGATAGGTTAGGTAACAATAGCGTATGATTACTAGTTAAGTAACATATGGTAAAAACAGTCAGCTCTTCTACTTAGTCGTGCCCATCTTGAAAAACCTCACTAACCTTAACAGCTTTGGCAGAACAGGTCCAAATTGTAAAATCTGCCACAGCAGGAATTTGTTACAAAATTCAGTGACTGAAGTTAAACATTAAATGTTAGTAGAATCTGGTGACACAGAAAACAGGTGGTAACTCCTTATGTGACACAAAGAATTCTGGTGTGCTCATGTACTTTCATAAAAATGTGTATAAAATTATTGTTTTATAGCTTTGAATATATATAGTAGTTTTAATCTTGGTTACACATCAGTAGACATTAAATAAACACATTTTCTTCAAACTGTAGTAACATTGTTAGGTTACTAATCTGAAAACACTTAAAATGAATAAATGTAATGCTAGTGGTAATGAAGCAAGAAAAAGGTGAGAAGGAAGAACAAGATAACAAAGGAGGAAGGGGAAGTATAAGAAAATGTCACTGAAATAAACAGAATTTTTAAATTGATGGAGCATGCCAGATTCCAGAATAATTTCATATAAAACGCTCAATACCCAAGGCAGCTTGATTAGTTAATAAACTCCAAGAATGAAAAATGTCCTTGGGCATTAAGACAGAAAAAATAAATTAGTTTGGCTTCAGCCTTTTGCTCATGAATATTTCATGGAGGAAGAAAATTCCGCATTATCTATGGCATCCTGTAGGAGAAAGTACGTAACTCGGGAATATTATACCCAGCCAAGATGTCATTCAAGTATAGGAGCAAACAGATATTCTCAACACCAAGAGATTCAAGGAACTCAGAACACAGAAGATCTCCTTAAAGAAAAGTGCTTATTGGTAACATCCCTTCAATTAAGAGCTCAATCAAAATACAGAATTCAGAGGCTAAGGGATGTAGCTCAGTAGTAGAGAGCTTGCCTAGTATGCAGAAGGCACTGGGTTTGATCCAGCACTATAAAAAACAAACAAAGGAAACCCCCCCCCTTTAAAACTAGATTTTGAGAAAAGTGAAGTCAAAGGAATAGAGCTGAACATTATAGTCCCTTTGACTTGCAACCAAAACCAGAAGGATGGGAACCAGACATCCTGATCTTTCATAGCTGAGACTCAGTCAATAGTCTAAAATGGGAGTGTTTCATTATAAACAAACTGTAATGACTCCAACTTCTTAATATCTAAGTAATTATTTTTTGCTTAATATTAGAGGGATTTTTAGGAAACTTATTTGTTTGTTTATTTCTGCAGTGCTGTGGATTGAACCCAGTGCTTCGTACATGCTAGGCAAGTGCTCTACCACTGAGCTACACCCCCAGCCCCTAGCAAGATATTTTAAGAAGATATATTTCTTTGAAGTTAGACAAATCTAATTTTACTTAAGCTTTTCTTCTGCTAAATTCAAGGAAAATTTAATTTCACATTGTTTAAGCGACATGCATGCTTTTAATAATGTAATTCTAAGGGAAAACACACTCAGAAATCTAAGTAAATGAGCTGCAGAACTCAGCCCCACAGTTGCCAGCTGCAGAAAGGCAGCGGCCAGTAGGAAGAGGGGAGGTGCGAACACTTGCAATCCAGGGCCCCGCAGCCCATTGATCCGATTCTCACCCTGGCTCAGATGACCTGTCTTTCTGGGGCAGCTCCCATGAACTCACTGCCCTCTCATCTCCTTCGCACAACAGGACCAGGTCTTTTTTTCCTCTATAGTCTTACTCAAGGGTGCAGGAACTAAGATGGCAAAGGGAAAACATCATGAAAGGGAGGACTGTGAATAAGGCAGGTCGACTCCAACCAGAACAGCTCATTTCTGGCCCTACTGAAAAGAGGCTGCCCAGGTCCCAAAGGGTCAGGGTAGTACACTTGAGGCTGGCTTCCAACCTGTCCTTTGGGCTTTGGTTTCTGTCCATTGCATTCCATACACCGGAGATATTCTTTCTGCTTTGCTTTCCTTTGCAGTGGGTACTGGACATTTTTTTAAAGGTGCATTAAAGGCACATTCTTTCTCCTTGCACTGCTATGGAACTGGACTCCCTTTGGGGAGCCACACACCCCTGGGTCTTGGCTCACGCGCTTTGCAAAACACATGACTTGGGTGTAAGCCAAGCTCAGTGTCCCCACAGCAGCCTGAGCAAGCAGCCTTTCAGGACAGAACCTGACCCAATCAGAGACACACTGGGATTCAGCTCTGAATTTGGAAAAACGCCCCTCAGGATTCAAGGCTGAGGGTGTGTAACCCCTGAAGCTGCTGCAATCATCTGGTGTCCGTGAGGAGGGAATCTTCTGTCAATGAAGCAGTTCTAGTGGAAAGCTAGGCCACAGAAACACAGAGAAGGCCCTCCTAGGGACATAATCTGTATGTCCAGTCAGGTCAGGTCAGAGGCCAGCCTGCCCTTATTGGCTAAAACATCAGTCCTTTTTTTTTTTTTTTTTTTTGCTTATGCCACTGACCAACCATTTCCCACTAACTTAAACTATTTGCTTTCGGTGAAACTCATAGAAACCCACAAACCTCTCCAAGGGGCAGCACAAATGCTGATTCATTAACGGTTCCCTAAGCCTCCTCCTAATTAAATACAAGGTCTTCTTCCTTAAAACTGCCCCAACACTTCATCTGAAGGCATCTCCTGGGACCTGTGGGTCCCTGCCACGGAGCACAGCTCTGTGTACATTCAACTTAACCACAGCCTGAAACTGTAGATTCTCATGTGCCTAGCAATAGCTGTCCCAATGCCAGGCATGAAATAAATGCTCCATAAATGATTATTCAGTGGCTCGGTGGGCTGACTGGATGGATGTGGTTCCAGTTCATTTTATTGGTTGGGAATCAATAAGAAAAGCCTGTTAATCTCAAGACTGCCTGTTAAATTTTCTTCTAAAATATCCAAAGCCTCCATCTGCTAGCAACAAAGCCCAACTCCATAGCTATAAAAGGAAAGATCAGCCTTTGGAAGAACTGAGACATGGACATCATCCTTAAACCTGATCTTAGCTTTGTTGTTGTTGTTAGGTACCCTCGAGTCCAGTCTGACTCATAGCGACCCTCATAGGGTTTTCAATGGCTGACTGCTTTGGGACTGCCTTGGAAGTAGGTTGCCACATCCTTCTCCCATTTTGTGGTGCTGGGAATCAAACTCAGGACCTCAGAGACTGCAGAGCAGAGCTCTACCAACTGAGCTAAATCAGCCCGGGTCTGATCTTAGCTTGGGTTACTTTAAATTCCTTGCTTCTTTCTCTAAAAGATCAAAGGAGACTGGGAGTCTGGGGGAGAATCCTTTTATCCACATATCATTCTACTAAATCAACCTTCGGGTCTGTCTATGTGAGGAAAAGCAGTTGCTCTTGGCTCTGAAACCAAGTCCCCTGGGTAAGTTCATAGAAACATGCAGACAGGGTCATTTATTGTCCCTCTTCTCATGCTGCCCAACTCCGGGCATCAGCCTTTCTTCTGCCATGTGTTTCTCCTCAAGGGCCAGGAAGCAATCCCAATAATATCACCGATCCCCAGTAAGCCTGTGTTTGCTGAGAATTGCACAGAGGGCACTAGGCAAGGCTGGGACTGGGGGTGTCACCAAGACACCCAGGGTGCAAGCTTCAGAGAGATGCTGAGGATTCCTGAAGGGAAGGCAGGTGAGGCTCTCATTAAAATTTATACCTTTGAAAGCTGGGCATGGTGGCGCACGCCTGTAATCCCAGTGGCTTGGGAGGTGGAGGCAGGAGGATGGCAAGTTCGAGACCAGAGGCAAGTCTGCGTAACTTAGGGAGACCCTATCTCAAAAAATAAAAAGAAATGGGCTGGGGGCACAGCTCAGCGGTCCAGCACTTGCAAAGCATGCAAGCGCGAGACCCTGGGCTCAATCCCCAGTACCGCCAAAAATAAAATGTATATACACACACACATACACCTTTGGCTGCTGGCTTGCTTACCTCCAGCCCCAGCCCTAAGGGGGTCTATCAGCAACCAACTTCTCTTCTGTCAGTAGCCCAGACCTTCCCTGCTTTGCCACCACATGTCATTGGCTTCTGCCTTGAACCCTGAATGGAGCTGTCTGGTTGCCTTTCCACCATCTGCTGCAAACCATTCCAGCTTTTGGTCTGGGGAACACTTCTCCTAGTTTATGATCTCATCACACTGCTTAACTTTGATTAATATATCTTTTGTTTTATTCAATCAGCTATAACCCAAGATCTTCCTGGCTATAGGATTTGATGGCACTAGATTACTTCTCTCACCCCAAGCAACCAAGCTTTAGGATCTGACACCCAGTTCCACCTGCAGGCTGAGATCCAAATTACTCTTTAGTGAATGGCCCTCCACAGTGTTCCCCCAGGGCATCTCTGGGTCCTACAGGCCCTTGCAAAGTGACACCCCAGCCTTCTCCCCACCCCTCCATCTCTGCCTTCTTATGGGCCTTGCCCTTGCCCTTGCCATGGCCTTATGCTCCTAATGGGGCCCCCTTTCTCTGAACATATGTGGCATACCTCATTAAAAATCTTTGTGGAACAGGGAAAAATATAAGTAAGTGTGCAGCCAAATAAACATTGGTCTTCTAGCTCCCAAAGTTGTCCACTTCAGTCAAAGTATCAGAACACAGAGGATCTAATCAGGGACTCCCTTCTTAACACCTGCCTACGGGGTTCCAACAGAACCTTCCATTTCTCTCAGTAACTGTACTCTATAGGATAGTCCATGGTAAGACAAGAGTGCATGCATGGGAAAGGAGCACGCTGAACACTGAATGTTCTGGAGATGGTAAGATAGAGCCTAACTCCTCCACACCCTGTGCCTGCCCCCAGCTCACCTATCTTGTCTGTTCTCAAAGAAAGCCTACACTGGAGCTCCTGCAATATGCAGAGCCCTCGGTGCCTCTGCCTGGAATACGCAGCCCTTTCTCTTTATGACCTTTCTCTTTTGCTGCACAGGGGCACACTAAGCCAGCGTGATACCCTCTTGGAAGTCGTTTCCTGCCAAAGATCCAGGCAGGGCTGGTGGCTTTTTTGAGATCCCTGCCTTCATCCCGGCTTTCCTTCTTCCTTCGGCAACAGTGGCCTGAACATTCACTGATGTCAGCTGTGTGGCAGACGGGGGATAGAGGCAAGGGAACATCCCGCAGAAGATGGAATCATCAGGGCCAATAGGAAAACAGGTCCAGCAGGCAGCCAGTGACGCAGGCTTCCTTGCTCAGAGCGCTCTGCAGATCTGATTGTTCACTGCTGACCTGGTCCTTCCCCCCATCCCCCAATGTGATCTCATGGAGCCTAGATCTGTTCATGTTTATACCCCAGGACCTAGCATAGAGCAAGCCATGAACCCAGTCTGGAAGAGAGGACTTGGCAGGCAAGCTGATCAAAGGCCAATGGCCCAACAGCTGACCCACCAGCCCAGTCCTGGGTATGATGCTACTTCCGGGGCTGCTCCCCAGTAAGAGCTCCAAGTTAGCTCACTGGTAAAGGGCAGAGTGGTTCACTACTGACCTGTGACCAGAAGGAAGTTGTTGAGTTATTTACAGCACTGCGGTTCTGTGAAGAAATAAAGGTTTTCTGGTTCCCACCGGTAAACTGTGAGACTGTATGAATTGTGAATCTGTATGATTTTTAAGCAACATGGTCAGGTTTTTTCTGTGTATGTTTTGGTTTTTGCTTCGTTATGGGGTTTTTGTTTGTTTGTTTTTGCCATTTATCATGCTCCAAGGACAGGAATCGTTCTATCTTATTCGGTAGACCAGCCTTGCCTACGGTACCTGGTATAGGAGATAAAAATATGCCACTCCAAAATATGTCATTTTGTGCTGGAGGTAAATGACAATTAATAGGTATAGAAAAAAGCCTTCCTGAAGCTTCGTTTATCTGATGAAAAGCAAAGGAACTTCTGAGAAATGTAGGCCGCCGAAATCTCTTCTCTGAGGGAAGGTTTATAGCTGTGAAGAAGAAAGCCAGCCAGCACCAAGATGTACTGGCTCAAACAACCCTCACTCCCGCTAGTTTCCCCAGCTATTGGCCTTCCCACAGCTTGCTGCCTTTGGAAGCCTAAAACCCTTTTCCTTCATCTTGTCACTTCTCTACAAATTTATTTTCATTCTGTTAAGATGCTACCTAAGGGCCAAGAATGTAGCTCAGTGGGAAACCCCTTGCCTAGCAGGCAGGGGGCCCTAGGTTCAACCTCCAAATCCCCAGTACCAAAAAAATAAAACCCCAAAACAAAAACAAACCATGCTTGTTGTTGTTGTTGTTAGGTGCTGTCGAGTCGGTATCCGACTCATAGCAACCCTCGTAGGGTTTTCAATGGCTGAGTGCTACGGGATTGCCTTGGGAGTGGATTGCCAGGCCCTTCTTCCATTTTTGGGGTGCTGGGAATTGAACTCGGGGCCTCAGAGACTGCAGTGCAGCGCTCTACCCACTGAGCTAAAAACCATGCTATATAAGCCTAAATCTAAACTCTTACCAACTTTTTGAGTTACTCACCTCTGTCTCCTCCTATTTATATACACAGTGCACACACCAACCAATACTTTTGCTTTTGTCTTGATAATCAGTCTTTTGTTAGTTTAGTTTATAGGGCCCCTATAGGAAAACATGAAAAGGGTAGTTGTTGTTGTTAGGTGCCATCTAGTCCTGTGGACTCACAGCAACCCTCACAGGGTTTTCATTGGCTGAATGTTATGGAGGGAGGCTGCCATGTCCTCCTGTTTTTTTTTTTTTTGCTGTGCTGGGGATCGAACCCAGGGCCTCATAGAGCGTAGAGCAGCACTCTACCCACTGAGCTAAACCCCAGCCCAAAATGGGTAGAGGAAAGACTTTCTCTTCTTCTACACTGGGGATAAATCCACTTCTGACCCCCACAGTGGAGGTGTGACTTAACCAGCCATGGCCCTCTGAGGCTCAGGGGACAGCCTGGGCCTCACTGCAGCCAGTAGGCAGTAAACGTTGCTTTATACACTTGCTGCCTGCCTAGTTCAGCCTCCAACACGGCACAGCCTGGATGTCAGTCCTGACCCAGGTGCACTCAGCACAGAACCACTGCAGCCAATATGGGAGACCCAATGTGTAAGGTTCTTGGCCCCCAGTGGAAAACAGATAATACGGGAAAACAGAACTTCGGTGCACCCTAACTGTGTTTTTCAGGGAGATTTAAGAACATACTACACTGAGAAAACAGGGACAGGCTGACAAGAAAAGCACCCTGAGAACATTATGCTCTTTTGGCAATTAAAAAAAAATGACACCTCAGAGAATAAAAACAATTCAAAGTCTGCAATAATAAAATGAGATGACGGATGAGAAAATCAATTCAAGGAACTCTCTGAGAATCTGGAAGAAAAAAGCAAAGCTACAGAATTAATGGGAAAAAAGAAAGAAGATGTAAAAAATGGATTTGGAGTTCTAATATCCACACGGCCATAGATGTAAAAATAAAAACAGCAAGGGAAACCAATACATAAAAAGTGGAAGACAATTTTCCTGAGCTGAAGAAAGACCTGAGTTTTCAGATTAACAATGGTCATGAAGGATGACCGAAAAAAGAAAAAGACCTATACCTAATGTAGCTTTATCAATGGTTTTGGAGAAAAAAAAATTACATAAAGATCCTTGTTGTTGTTAGGTGCCATCAAGTCGGGTCCAACTCATAGCAACCCTGTGTACAACAGAACGAAACACTCCCTGACACTGTACCATGTCCCGCACTATTGTCAGTGCTCCTGTGCTATTCATAGGGTTTTTAATGGCGGATTGCTTCGGGAATGGATTGCCAGGTCCTTCTCCCTAGCCTGCAGTACCTGATATTTCCAGGTGATCTCCCTTCCAAGGACTAATCAGGCCGACCCTGCATAGCTTCTGAGATCAGGCAGGATGGGATGCCTGGGTGCTATGGCTACAGACAAAGATCTTTAGAAAAAAAAAAAAAAAAAACAACCCATAGATTCTCATCAGAAACACCAGAGGCTAGAAATTTATGAAGCAATGCCCATATATTTCAAGATAAAAGAATTGTAATTATGACCCTCAGGATTTTATAACAAGCTAAATGTTCCTTTATATGTGATCACAAAAGGCCCTGCAAATTACGACACTTAAGGTCTCAAAAAGTAAACTCTGAAAAATAAAATAATTACTTGATGTGGTATTTCAGCCAAATGGAAAATTAGTTACATTAAATAAGTCAAGAAAGAGGAAGATAAGATTTGAAAGAAAATTTGTGGGCAATGAAACAAGTCTAAGGCGATGGCCAGTAAGTTATAATGTAATTATGAAGCTTAATAAGTATTAAGAAAGGAGGCTTAAACTAGAAAAGTATAAAAACTTGATAATCTAGAAATATAAATTCCTATTACTTCAGGTAAATATGAGAACATATAAAAGAAGGAAGAAAAAGTATGCTAAAGGTTTTATCTGGAAAAAAGTTATATTCTACTCTTTATGGTGATAGGTAAAATAGGTTCTAGTTGTGTGTGTTTATATGTGATCCTATTTCCATATATGTATATGATACGTGTGTACATATTTTGTGTGTATCATATATATATGGATCCTTTGGTTCCACATCTTTAGATTCAATCAACCATGTATAAATTTTTTTTTTTTAAGTTGCATTAATTTTACAGCGCTTGCCTGCCTGCAGCCATACCACTGTAGCATCGGATCTTGTCAGATCTCAGAAGCTAAGCAGGGTGGGGCCTGGTTAGTCCTTGGGTAGGAGATTGCCTGGGAATATCAGCTGCTGTAGGCTTGGGAGAAGGACCTGGCAACCCACTCCTCCCCCAACTAAAAAAAAAAATCAGCTATTGAAAACCCTATGAATAGCAAAGAAACACTAACAATAGTGTTTCGAGTGTTGTAGGTAGGGTCGTAGGGTCACAGGATCGCTATGAGTCAGATATAACTTGACAGCACCTAACACCCACCACAAGAGCACTTGCCCAGCACACACAGGGCCTTGTCTTTGATCCCCAGCACTGCTAAAAATCAACAACAAAAAACAAAACAAAACAAAACCTCAAGTTGGCGCAGTAGCACACACCTGTAAATCCAGCGACTGAGGAGGGTCGGGCAGGAGAATTGAGAGTTCCAGGGCAGAGGTAGCTTATATAATTTAGCAAGACCCTGTCTCAAGATAAAAAACAAAAAAGGGGTAAGAATGTGGCTCAGTGGCAATGCACTTGACCACCAAGAGCAAGGCCCTGGCTTCAACCCCTAGTACTGCCAAAACAAAAACAAAAACAAAAACCCCTGCAAAATAAAAAAATATTGCATCTGTACTATACGTGTACTGACTTTTTTCTTGTCATTATTTCCTAGACAATACAGTATAACAACTATTTACATTATATTAGGTACTATAAGTAATCTAAAAGTGATTTAAAGGATGCAGGAGGCTATGCTTTTACCTGGAGGTTGGTGGGGGCTACCTGGGACCAATCCTTGAA
>VMDO01014928.1:0-52899 GCA_007922755.1 Pedetes capensis | reverse complement strand
GGTCCTGGGGTGCAGTGCGGCAGTCCAGCACCTACCAGACAAGCAGGCACAGAGCCCTGAATTCAAACCCCCATAGAAGGAAAGAAAAGAAGAAAAGAAAAAAAATTATAGTACTAATAAAATTAAGATAAAAATTTTAAAAAAGTAAAATACAAAAAGAGAAAAAGTAGAATAAAATATAAAATTCCAGACCTCACGCATAGACTCTCCCCCATACATATAACAACTCTTGCAGTCAGGTGCAGTGAAGGACGCCTGGAATCCCTATGACTTGCGGGATGGGGGCAGGAGGGTCTCAAGCCCCAAATCTGTGCAGCCCAACAAGAGCCTATCTCAAAAAGCAAAAAATGTATGGGCTGGGGCCACAGAGTGTCAGTCCAGTTTCCACAAAGGAAGCAGGCTCAAGACCCTGTTAACAGTAAAAACATATTATCTTGAGGATGGAGCCTGAACTAATTATTACACCCAGTTCGACCAGGTAGATTCGATAATGCAGGGTGCAATGTTCCCAATAGAGCTCAGGGTGGCAGTATTTCCACACAATCCGCAGTAACCATCGGTCTCATTGGGTCCATATAGCCAAGCTCTTCATAACAATCTGGATTTAATTGGGGCCCCGAGTGCCCAAAGAGACTGTTCCACAAAACACTCGCGACTACTGTACTGTTCGAGAGGCAGTGGAACCTGTGGGGTCTTCCCTGAAGTTCTCCCTGTCCCATGTAGATCGGGCGCCAATTCCCCAAATCAGAGATTTCGTCCCCACTACCCTGTCCTGTGCTGTAGTCGTGCTCGGAACTTCTCTGCTGGTGGTGAACTGCTCCGCCAGTTTCTGCCGAAAAGGAGCTCCCTGGTTGCGCGCAGCTTAGACGCCTCCACGAGCCCCAGACCTCTCCGCAGCACAGTGTGGTGATTTGGGCTCACCTCTGATGTGTCTGGGATCCGGGCATTTGTGTGCCCAATTTTCTGTGGAGTTCATGACTGTAGGCCTGACCCGCTGCAACAGAAGGGAGGGGAGCCGCGTCTTAGCTCTAGACGCAGATCGCTGGCACCGGCTTCCCCGTTCGCTCTGCAGCCGCTATGGAGGGCGTTTGTGGGCCCCCTCACGGTGACTCACCTAGGAATTGCAGCCTGTGTCCCGCAGGTGTGGTGAGAGTGTGCTGCCAAGGTTGCACTCCGTGTTGGGTCCGGGCCCGTGGGTGCGTGTGCACGAAATCCCCTCCAAGTCTCTGGGTTTCTATCCTCTGTCTGTGTGATGGCGAAATGGTGGCGGTCCCGCTGCTGGCCACTGTGTAGCTCCTCTGAAGCCTAATCCTTGATTTCAGTGCACGCCTAGTTTCATTCTCTATCTCTCAAACTAAATTATCTCTGTTTCTATTTATTCAATTTGATTTTTAAACCCCTAATTGAGGCTTCTTATTGCTCCGGAACAGAAGGTGTGTGTTATCTGTCCGCCATCTTGACCCCGCCCCCCCCAAGATTTTACGTCTTAACAGTTATGGAGGCTGAGAAGTCTAAGGTCCAAGGTCCTCATCTGCCATGGGACTTTGTGCTGCCCCCTCCCCTGGCACCAGGCAGAAGGACAAGAAAGTGCAAGAGAGCACCAGGTGGCTGAACTCAGTTTTATTACATGCTCACAGTCATTTAACAAACCTATTCCCACAGTAATGACCTTAACCTCACCTGAGGACAGAGCCCTCATGACCTATCACCTCTAAAAAATCCTATCTCTTAATGCTGGGGTTTAGCTCAGTTGGTAGTGCCCCGCTCTGCACTTTCTGAAGGAGCCAAGTTTGATCCCCAGCACCACAAGAATGGGAGAAGGATATGGCAATCCACTCCTGAAAACAATCCCAAAATAATCAGCCACTGAAAACCCTACGAGGGTTATCATGATTCAGACCTGACTCAAGGGCACCTAACAACAACAACTACAATGTTGTTGCATTAAATTTCCAACATGAAATTTGGAGACACATTCAAACAACAGCACGCAATAATAGGAGACTAGGTCATATCAAGACCAGAGCAAGCATGTAAGAGGTGAGTCACATCTAGATACCTTACTGCCTTACTTATGAGCACTGCATGTTTGTGTGTGTGTCTACACACACACACACACACACACATATACACATACGTGTGTGTGTGTGTGTGTGTCTGTGTGTGTTTTGAGATGGTCTCGCTAGCCACCCTGGCTGGTCTGCTGGTCTGGACTTCCTGTGTAACCCAGGCTGGCCTCAAACTTGTGATAGTCCTCCTGCTCTGCCTGCCTAGTGCTGGGATCACAGATGTATGTGCACCACCACACCCCAGCTGGAGAACATAAACCTTTGTCAGCATCAGGAAGTTGTGTTTGAGGGCTGCCCAGGCCACAGAGTGCCCGTTTCCATTCTGGGGACACTGCAAGTCGCTACCCCCTGGCATTTGGCGAGAGCTCTCCAGCAGCAGCAGCCCTCACTTCTCCTGGGATCGCTCCCTGGGAAAGATGCTTCTCCTGCCCCATGGACACCTTCTTTAGAGCCTAGCTGCCCTACATAAACACGCCTTTTCCTTTTTAGCAGCTACCAGAAGATGCATAGGGCACTGAGAAGATGGAGGAGGAATCACAGTCCCCCTCCAGCACCCTTTCCTATAAGCTCCAAGTGCTGGGCAGTGTAAAACAACTAGTGTGTAATCTCTCCCCATGCAGGGACAGTGGTGAGACCTGCCTCCCAACAACCACATTCCTCCTCTCTCACTATTCCTTCTGTGTCTCCTTAACTGCAGTTGCCTTTTCCTCTCACCAGCCAAACACTTATTCACTGAGAGTTTGAGGCCAGCTTGGGCTACATAATGAGATCATGTCTTAAAAAAAAGAAAGAAAGAAAAGAAAAGAAAGAAAGGAAAAGAAAAAAAGAACACACACACACACACACACACACACACACAGAGTCAAACAATAATAACAAAAGGTGCCACTGAACTACAGAGGAGAGTTCAAGTTTGCCTTATAAGTTGATTCAGATACTTCTCCCGATGAGTCTGAACAATAGCATCACACTAAGAGATTCAACTAAGCGGCAGCACAAAAAAGACCACAGGTAACAGTAGTTGCCTGACACCAAAAGAAAGACCTACTTGTGTGAGTAATTGTTTGGTGACTATATTTTATACTTTATGGATATTTTCTCATCAATTTAAGGAGGTATTTTCAAAGTCTGTCAGAAGCAGCATCAATAAAATTATAGCTGGTCCCCAGTCCTCAGAGACATTCTGAACTGGCTCCTTCCTCCAATGTGGTTGTTGCTGTTGTTGTTCAGTGCCGTCCGGTAGTATAAAAGTCCATCCATCTTGAGCTGGGGCCAAGTGACCCAGACATACTAAGTGGATCCTTTGCCACCAATCCTAATTTTATTCTCCCTTTGGACTGAAGCATAATGAACCATTTTCCAAGTCAAAGGATGAATCGAACTTTACATTTTAGGAAAGGATTCGGCTACAACTTTATAGTTGCAATAACTTTCCCAATATTTTCATTACTTGAACATAATAGAGAAAATGAAAAGGGCAAGTGGATTCTCGGGTCATTAACATGAGTGCCAGAGTCTACTGAATGCCCCTGAGATGTGTGAAATTGCCTCCCAGTAATATGCACCTTGTCATGTATTGTTGCCAAAGCTATTATTGACTCTTCACTGTTTCTTATCAGTCTCCCACTTGCTACAACAAAACTGGACTTGTTGCAGCTCTGACATTTGCAACATCATTAGTTGCTGAAGGCAAGAGAAGGAGCAAGGCCTGGAAGTTTCAGGAAAGCCACATTTACAGGCCAAATGCAAGAAAAGGGGAAATTATTTACCATGAAGTCCTCTTATTAGCCTCTCAACCCTATTATCCCACAGCCCATGTTTGAATTGTCTTCATGTAGAGCATCCTCTTTCGCACACACCAACAGTCATGTTCCCTCCTATGCCCACATACACTTACATCACAAAAGACTACAGAGATCCAAAAGGCCCTTCTGTCATACCAACATACTATGAAAAGTCAACATAGACCTAAAGCACTTGAGGATTACAAGGAATGTTTATTCATCTCTGACACATTAAGCATATTTAGTGTTATCAATGAGTCCTGTAGACACTGAGCAGAGCAAGGCATGAACTCAGAGCAAGGGCAAAGAGATTTTTTTTGCACACCAGATCTTCCAGAAACTGTTCCTTGAACACATTAACACACGCAAGCTGTAGTTGATCACATTGATTGCACTGTTTAGTGGTTACACAAGTAACAATTTCTTTATTTTTCATCTCTTATTTCCCAAATGTGGCATTCTCTGTTGCTTAAGTAGGAGGATATTCAGGCTTAAGACTAAGAGATCTAAAAGTTCTTTCCTTATAGCCCCATGGGTTTCATTTCTTTGACAACCTCCTTTTACTACTAAAGAAAATGCAAAAGCTTTTCCTTCCTCTTTGTTAAGAAATGTGGTGAAGCAGCATGATATCATGGCTTCAAAGTTGTTTTAAGATTCTTAGATTAATGTGCCATGGAAATTTAAAATGTGTCATAAGGTTGCCTGGGATGAATAAAATTTTGAGTGATGATTAAGTGAATAAACCAAGTGAAAAAAAATAAAATGCTGCCAGAAGATACAGACAGATGAAGGTTTGAATGTTTGCATTAGCAAGGTGTTAGGAATGATAAAACATTATTAAAAGTAATCATATGACATTTTAATAAACAAAATTAAGAGCATCATTCACTTTATAATGCAATTACTGATATGAGAGTGATTTTTTGTTATTAAATAGTATTCATTGGGTCAGAGATAAATTATTAATACTGGACAAATAACTTTTAAAATGTTTTAATTCCAAGTTTCCTTTCAGAACTGTGATGGTTAACCTTGATTATCAACTTGATTGGATTGAAAAAACATCTACATTAGTAAAACACACCTCTGGGCATGCATGTGAGGGCTTTTCTGGAGACAATTAGTTTCTGAGGGCTCTAACTTAATGAATGGTTTAATCTGTTGATGCATTAACACTTTGAATAGACTCTTGGGAGGTGGTAGATGGGAACTGGAAACTGGGGTGTAGTTCGAGGAAGTAAGTCACTGGAGGTGTGTCCTTAGGGGCATATCATGCCCTGGCCCCTTCCTGCTATTGCTTTGCTCAGCTTCCTGGCTGCCATGATGTGAGATGCTCCACCACACTCTCCCTATCCAGATGGACTAAAGTCTCTGAAACTGTGAGAAAAATAAAGCTTTCCCCCACTTAAGTTGTTGTTTCTGTCAAATATTTGGTCACAGCAATGATAAAACTAACCCAACAACCTTAGATAAAGATCTTGCTTACCTTGTAGAATGGTCAGTGCTGAAATCCTAGACAGAGTTTCTATCAGGCACAGGCAATGGCTACCTGAGTTTCTTAAACATTTTTAGGCCCAAATAAGAGAATATCCACCTAATCAGACTTTAACAGTAATAATGTGTTAGCCCACAGGGTAATATCTGGAGGTAGAATTGGCAAGATTGGTTAATGACCTGTTTACTGAATAAGTCAGTCACATATATTTTCCATGTTTCTGATTGATTGTCCTCCCCACATTGTCTTTCATCCTCCTACTTCCCCTCTCATGATCTCAAGCCAGCTGTTGCAGTTCCAGATGTCATATCCTCATGCAAGTCCACCCAAAACAAGAAGTACAGTTTATTCCTTCGTATTTCTTTTCTTCAGGGACAAGAACTTTCACCAGAAGGCTCTTAGATGACATAGCCTCTTGTCCCATTAGGTAGGATTAGGTCACATATACATATCTTTCTGCAAGGGAGGCTAGAAAGCAGGGTTGGTCATTTCAGCTCTGCAGCCATAGCCCTGTGGCATCAGATCCCATCAGATTCAGAAGCTAAGCAGGGTCTGGCCTGGTTAGTACTTGGCCGGGAGCATGCCTGGGGATACCAGGTGCTGTAGGCTTGGGAGACAGACCCGGCAACCCACTCCCAAAAATCAATCCACCCTTGAAAACACTATGAATAGCAAAGAAGCACTGACTGGCAACAGTGTTTCACCTGTTGTAGGGTTGCTATTGAGTCATATACCTACTCAACAACACCTAACAACAACATTAGGACATAAAAGCTGGTGTAAAGGAAGAAGTATGGAGCAGACAAGCACACTACTCATTTTCTATTTTTCTTGTTATCTTTCTCTAAAAAGAAAAAAAAAAGAAAGAAAATCACCTACTAAAGTAAAGTTAACATACTTCTTCTCAGCCAGTTTCATTTCTGTCTCCTTTTTTCTCTTTTTACATGTTTATTTCACCATATATACCATTTCTATTTTGTTGGCTATATTCTAGGTTACTTTGTTGTTGTTATTAGATGCTGTCGAATCAGTGTCTGACTCAAAGCAACCCTATATACAACAGATGAAATGCTAGTCTGCTATCCATGGGGTTTTCAAAACACCATGGGGTGTTCAAAAAACAATCCATGATTGTTTTTTGGGGATTGGGTGTCCAGGTCCTTCTCCCAAGCCTACAGCATTTGGTATTCCAAGGCAGTCTTCCATCAAAATACTAAGCAGGCCAACTATGCTTAGCTTCCAAGATCTGACAGGATCTGATGCCACAGTGGTACATCTGGTGGCAGGTTACTTTGAAGATAGCAGAAATAATCCTCAAGTTGGCAAATGAAATTTTGGGTTCCAGAATCTGGCCTACTCTTCATTACCATGTAGTCACAGGGAAGGCTCCTAGGCCCTGAGCCCCATTTGTAAAGAGGAAATAACAACCCCTACCCTGCCTTTTTCTGGAAATAATAGTAGTGGCCAAATGAAGTAAGATATGTGAAACTGTTTTGTACGGTGTCAAGCACTACACATATTAAATGGGCGGCTGTGACACCCTAAGATCTTGTTTGCCCTCATAAACACCTACATTTTGAGTTGCCTTGTCTCATCCACTACACTACATCCACTACAAAAAGTTCTTTGTGTGAGTCAGAGGATTTCCAAATATCTGCTAGAAAGAAGTCAATGTGTTCACAGGTAAAGAGCACATGACCATTTGGCCTTCAGCATGGAAATTTAGAGACACAACGCACCTGTCTCTTCTTGGCCGTGTTACCCTGGACAGGTCATGCAGCTAATTAGTTGAACAGGAGTTGTCTAGAGTGGAGTGTGCTACAGACTTGGAGAACAGGCTACAGGTGGCCCATTATTTGGACCGGGGACCCTATTTCCAGAGGTTTTCTCCTTCACACAACTTTTCTCATGGTCCATGTGTCTTACTCAGGACAGTTAGCACCTTTTGTAAGGGATAGGTGAGTTTTAATGTTTTAATTTTTTAAATTTATTATTATTATTTTGGGGGGGTAGTACTGAACAATTAAACCCAGGTCCTCACCTACCACTCTACCACTGAGGTGCACCCCATCCCTTTTTTATTTTTTTATTTTTAGACCAGGTCTCACTAAGTTGCCTGGGCCACCTCTACCTTGGAACTCATGATCTTCTTACTTCAGCCTCCCAAGTCACTGAGATTATAGATGTGTGCCACCACGCCTGACTCAAAGTTTATGGCCTCATAACTGAGCCTCCCATGGAGCAGGGCTGACCCTAAGCAATGTCATGAACTCTATTCAGAAACTTGACTTGTTTGACTTGTTAGGTGCTGTTGAGTCGGTATCCAACTCATAGTGACCCTCATAGGGTTTTCAGTGGCTGTTTCTCGGGATTGCCTTGGGAGTGGATTGCCAGGTCCTTCTCCCATTTTTGCGGTGCTGGGAATTGAACTCGGGACCTCAGAGACTGCAGCGCAGCGCTCTACCCACTGAGCTAAATCCCAGCCCTATTCAGAAACTTAGAACAGCTTATTTATTTATTTATTTATTTATTTATTTATTTATTTATTTTGAGCATTCTGTTGGTCAGCTTTGTGTCACTGTAACAAAATGCCTAGGAAGATCAATTGAAAGGGGGGAAGGATTCATTTTGACTTGTGATGTCAGAGCTTTTGGCCCATGGTTCCTTGGTCTCATCACTTTGGACCTGTGGCAAGGCCACAGACTGTGGCAGGGAGAACATGACAGAGCAAACAGCACAACATCTGGTGTCCAAGAAGCAAACAGAGGGAGGAAGGGGCTGAGATCCCAATGTCCCCTTTAAAGGCACACCCCTAACAACCTTACTTCCTCCCCTAGCCCTGCCTCTTGCAGGTTCTACCTCCTCCTAGTGTTGCCATAGGCTTGTGATCAAGCCTTTAACACATGAGATTAGCCTGGAGGGGGGTAGTTAAGACCTAAACCATAAAGAACATTTACCTATGTCATTCTTAAACACACAAACACACACACACACAGAGTATAGCATAGTATATACTAGAAAGACTGAGACATAGCCCTTTTATCTGAACTCCAGTGGGAGATTTTATAAGAATACTACCAACACTAGTTCAAGGCACAATATAGTGAGTGCCAAGAAGCCACCAAAGTAATCAGACCTTTAGTATCAAACTCAGATCAAAAAGAGAAAGTATCCAGGTATTCTAAGTCAAAAGTGGCTTAAGATGGTCTTAAGAAGATGGTATCATGTTTATAAGTAGAGATGCTGAAAGAAAGAGCACAAGCCAAGGTTCAAGGGAAAGCAGCAGAACCCCATTTCAGGAAGAAAATATGAGCATGGGGAACAGGTAGATTGTGGGGTTTGGGCCATGGGTGAGGCCATTGGGTGTTAGGCTATTGTTTTCACATACCCACTTTGACAAGAAAGGACCTTTTCCCCTTTGTTTCTCCTCTCATCCTTCTGGCACTTAGTGTCCCATCTTTCCCTCCTACAGCCCTCCCCACCAACCAGTGATTGCTGTCAGGGAAAGATTGAATATAAATGACAATGGCTTGGCAAAAATTCAAGGCAGACTAATATTTCATTTTAAACCATGGCTTATTATAGAATAAAAGACTTTGCTTTCTATCAAAGGAATTCCAGGAAAATGGAGAGACCTCACATCCCTCAGCAGACCAAAAGCTAGTGGGATTAAATATATCCGAATCCCCAAAGCCTTGTTTATGTAATGTATTTGTTATGTGGGGAAGTCATCTACTCCCTCCACAGTTCAGTATCCTTGTCTCTGGTAAGAAAATCCTATCTGTCATATTTACATCACAGAGCTGTTGTAAGGCTCATAAAACCATCCACAGAAAGATACAGCACTGTGGCGATAAAGATGCTCACCCTGCTCCTGCAGCCTCTGGCTGCTCACAGGTCCCCAAGGACACTCTCACCACAGGCTACAGGTTCACAGAGCCAGGGAGTTAGATAACCTTCAGCACATTTCCCCCACCTTAACCCTGCTCCCCACTTAGCTGTTCCCAAATGCACAGGAGCCTGGCTTCAGCTGGCCAGTCAAGGTCACTGGAATGCTTGCACTTTTAGTTGGAGCACTGCAGATGACAGCTGCATGGCCGTCAGAGACTATGACAGACCGGGATCTTGTCTTCTCTTGGGCGCTGAATGTGGGAGCACGTGGACAAAGCAGACAAGGAGCCCCAATTCTGAGTTCTGACCTACTACCTTCTTCCAGCTCTACCTTTACCTCCCCATAAGAACTTGGATTAATCACTCTGTCCCTTTGAAAGTGGTTTCTTCTTATACAAACTAAAAATGTTACCACCTGTCCTCCCCACCTCCCATACCTAAGACATGTTTGACAAAAGCACATTATTATTGCTGTTTGTGATTCTGAAAGAAGAGCCCTTGGGCACTTTCAGAGACTCTCAGAAGCACAGGATGTCCTTCGGGTTCTCTCTCTAATTCCATTTCCTTGAGGACAGCCTCCCCAGATTTCCAGGCAGAAAGTGAGTCTCCACCCTGTACATCCCCAACCACTTCATTAGGTTCTCTGATGCATGTCATCCCAAGCTTCAACTACCTGGTTCAGTGTCCCCACCAAGGTCCTTGAAGCCCAGGTGTCCTACATTCTTCACCTTTAATCCCCAGGGTGTGGGTTAATGAAAGAGTTCTTGGACAGTGGATTTATTCAGAATATTTTCGCCTGTAGGCAGGTTTGAAGACAAGTCACTTTTTAGAAACCCTGTAATGACTGGGTCCAAAGTACAAGAAGGTAAATACAAAAAATATTAGCATAGGATGGGGATGTCAAATGCATTGTGGGTCATTTTATATTCAGTTTTCCCTTGTCCTTGGGGCTCTAAGATAAAGGTATTTTTATTCTTTTTTCCCTCTGTCTTAGAAACTGTATCCTGAAGACATTTCTAATTGAAACAATGGAATTAGAAATTAGACCACATGATCATACTGATGAGCCCACTGCAGAAGAACTGCCAATAAATTACTCACTAGCACATACTGTTGCTCGCTCAGGGCTCCATTAAATACACAATATTCTATCCCCAGATGCCAAGAGGCACAAATGAGATACTTGCATCATAGAGGAATGAGAAGCAGCTAAACCAAAAATTTTGCTAAAATTGTTTTTTTTTTCTTGCTGTCAGTGTGATCTCAAGATGCAATGCAATCCAGCAGTTAAAAATGGAACAATTTAAAGGTGTGTGGTTCCAAAGCATGAAACATGCAAAAATGTAGTCTGAAGAATGTTGAACTGGGCTGGCAATCAGATTTGCCAGCCATTCTTGGACACTTTCTACAGGGAAGTATTACTGGGATTCTGCTGAGCCAGGCAAAGTCCCAGTCCCAGTAAGGTTATCATCACTTGCTCCATTGCTTTTCATAGTAAAAAGGACACCTCTTAATGTTTTATAATCATACTGCACAATGCTGTGCCTAAAGACATGGTTTATTAAGGAGGCGTGTGTCACTGTTGTGTCGCTCTGTGTGATAAACACTTCTTGCTAAAAGCAGAGAAGGCAAGTGGATTTTTACTAATGATTCTAAATGCTATGGAGAGTTCAACCAAATTGGTTGTCTGTACCTCCAGCTGGCTTGCCACTCTCTACCAAGTAGTTCCCTGAGAAGAAGGTGTGCCTTTTGTGGTATGAAAGACATGTCTATAAGCTGCTGTTCAATAAATCACAATTATTTTTATCACATGCAATTACTATATTTCAAGAAAAAATTGACACTAGCATTATAAACAAGCATGGCTTCCCGTATTGAAACTGTAGACTGCTAACTTTTTTATATATGTTATCCCATTTAACCTGGTTAGCAACCATTTTATTAATGAATAACAGTGAAGCTTAAAGAGATCTTGTAGCTGCTGCAATGTCACACAACTAGTAAATAGCAAGGCTGTTTTTCGAAGTCAGATCTTATTAACTGCAAAGCCCATAATTCCCACTTCATGGATGAAGACACTGTGGCCGAGCGAGGTTAGTAACCAGACCACAATAAGTTCTATTACAGAGCTGGAGCACAAAGCCAGCTATGCCTCATTCTAGGTCAAGCTTCTCCCCATCACAAGACCATGTTGCCTCTTTCTGGAAAATCCTTGAGTGGGTAGCTGGAAGTAGGTGACTCAGCTTTTTCCAAGCTCCGGGCATTTAGAGGGTTACGTGCAGTTCAACAGGATCCTGCCTGCTAAGAGAAGAAAGATTCCATTGTTTCCATGGAGCCACCCAGGTGGGCCTGTGCTGGAGTCAACAGCCATGGAGCCTCTTCCTTTACTCAAGGCAGCTTGAGAAAGTCTGGACACCTGAAAAGCCACAGGAATCTCACCAATGGCCCCGACGTTCCCAAGGCTACAATTCATCCCTTACAGAGTTCTTGAGCATCTCTCATGTATTTAATAAATGCTTCAGCACCTCATTCTGTGCCTGTCCTGAGGCAGGCTGTGGGAACCTTAAAAAGGCAGATATGGGTCCAGCCCTCAAGTATAAAATGAATACTTGACCCTTGGTGAGTATGCAGTATTGGGCAGAGATTCTCCTAACGCTGTGCATCCATGAACTCAGTGAATCCTGACACATTCCATCATCAGTATACTTAATGGCCCCACTTTAGAGATGAGGCTCAGATAAATATAATTTATTATGGGACAAAGATAAGTAACCAAGCCTTCTCAATCCAGTGGAGTAAGCCCTGAGCCCCAGGGAAGGCAGGATGATGTGGGGCTAATAGCAGGGCTTTTAGCTCAGCTACGGGGCTCAGGGAAGTCTTCCTAAAGACCCCAGAATGGGTTGGAGTTGCCCAGGGAGTAGGTGAGGCACCAGTGGTAACACAGCAGGGACAGTATGTATGAAGGGGCAATGAGGAACCTCCAGGTCCTGGAAAGGGTCAGTGTGCCTGCAACACAGGGAAGGCAAGGATGAAGCCAACAAGGTAATATCAGAAGGACTCCTGTGGCTCATTGTCAGGGCCTAAGGTCCTTAGCTCAGTGGGTAGAGTGCTGCTCTGCCCTCTCTGAGGCCCTGGGTTCAATCCCCAGCACTACAAAAAATAACAGAAGGACCTGGCAACCCACTTGCAACACAATCCTGAAACAATCAGCCATTGAAAACCTATGAATAGCAGAGAAGCACTGACATAGTGCCAGGCATGACACAGGGTCAGGGAGTGTTTCATCTGCTGTACATAGGGTTGCTATGAGTTGGACCTGACTCAACGGCACCTAACAACAACAAGATCCTCTTCAAATGATCAGAACCAGAGACTCCTCAAAGTCATGAACATGTTCTAGACTGTTAGCTAATCAAAAGAAGAAAAGCATAAGCCATGTCCTAGTTCTTCACAATTTTACTTTTTAAAGGGTGGCTTAGTTTTCTCCTTTCACCCCAGGTGCATTTGTGGAGTGTCATGTTTTATGCCCCTCTGTGATGATGAGAGAAGTTGGAGGAAAGTAATATTCTTGGCTCCCAGAATGTTTTCTACAATGAGCTCTTCACAAAGTACTGGCCTACAAGCCTCATTCATGGCAAGTATACCAAGAGAAGAACACTTTTGTGTGTGCACCAACTCCTCTCTGACCCCACTTCTAAGAGCAAGGGACCCCATAAGTTCATTACTCAGGCAATGAGTCCCCTAGCTTCCCCACTTCAACAAAGGTGCCAAATAAGGTCATAGTACAGGGTCCTATACAGAGAGTGCCAAAAACATACAATCATAAATTGTAATACTCAGTATATACCAATAACAAAAGATGAATAAACTCACATTTGCCTTCTGAAGTTACAACAGGTGCTCAGAGTAATCATCACAATTAAATTCAACTTTGAAAAGTAATACATGGATAACACCTCTTTAAATGTGTATACGTTTTTGGCACCACTACTATATTTCCTGTCTAGTAACATAATGTTTCACAAAAGTATATCAAAAATTCATAGTACAAAATGTCAGCTTTGATCTTTATAATCCACACATTATAAGGTATTTGAAAACTAGTACTGAATGGTAATAATCACATGAAAATCAGTATACTGCAAGCAACTATACCACGCGTCTGTGCTCAGTCATGTCCCGGGCCCCATTCTTCCTACATATTCATGCCCCCAGCTTGGTACAGCTTTTGACTGTCCTTGAGAAAGTCCAAATGGACTTCTGTCTCTTCTCTAGACATAGTGGTCAGTGGATTCAACAAGTGAGACTCTGGGGGCTGATACCCAGTAAGAATTACTGCAGGAGAGGAGGTACTGGCAGGACCCAAAAGGCACATCGCAAATTCTTCACCACTGATCACCTCATTTCTAAAAGAATCCTCTCTTTCCTTAGCTTCCAAATTTGAAGGCCATGAGGGGTGGTGGTGACTGGCTGTATGCAAGCGAGGAAATGAAAGAAGATAAAACACATGAAAAACCTAGTGCTTCACAAACTGAACTTCAAAAGTTCTTTTAGTGGACAAGTTAAACATATAAACGGAGGCTAAATTAGGCTTAAAAATAAATTATTTTAAATTTCCTCCCCACTTGTTTGATTCTTCAAAGTCATAATCCATGAAATCAACTCATCAAGCAAGTGGGTTTCCCAGTGCACACTTGGGCTCACACACTAGCACACTCTTGTGCTCTCTCTCTCTCCCTTTCTCTTTCGCCACTACCGCAGTTTTTTTTTTTCCAGTATCATTTAAACACCCACTTTGCACCAGCCTGTGTCCTAGGAGCTCCAAGGTTAGCACAGCCCTGCCCTCTGTCACTTGGAAGACCTCAGTCATTTCACATCAGTCCTCTATTGAGGCAGACACTAAACCCAGACCACTGGTAATTTGCCATGAAACCCTGACACCTCTAACTCCTGGGTCTTCGCCCTCCTGCACACACTCATCCCCTAAACAGAGGTGTTAGAGGTTGGAAAACTCCAGAGGGAAACTGATTAAGAAGTTTGCTTATAGGTTGGAGACTTTTCTTTCAGTGATTTCCCTTCATTCCAGGTTGATTGCTCTCCCACCCCCATCCCCACATCTCTACACTTGGATTCTCTCAGCTCCAAACTTTTGCTAAAGATTGTTTCTTGAAATGTCTTTAAATAAAATTTGGAAACAGTTTGCTTCAAAAGCCCCTTCATGATTGAATAATACCCATGACTATAATCTCTTAAGGCTTTTACTTCAAATTGTTCTAAAGATGTCTGAGTGGCACCATTTCATTACAAATAACTGTGTTTGCAAAAGGTAACACATCTTGTTCTATCATTTTGTAAGCATATAAGCAAGAACTTTGGAGCCCTGAAACTCCTCTGAGCTTCTAGTCTCTATCTTTTGCTACCTGGTGGATATTTCTAATAATTAAAAAACAGTGCTTCCTCAGACCTCAGGGTTTTTAATCACCAAGGCAACCTTAGCCACAATTCATACCGTCTGCTTCTGTGAACACTTCTAAAATGGCTAAGGTAAAGAAAGTTGCTGCAGAATCCAGGCCCTCCCTGAATCTTGGAGGTGATGATGGGGAAAGAAATTCCTTTCTCCCTTCATAACCTTAAGACAATTGATGGTGGCCAGTGGAATTCTTACTAGCTATTCCCAGTTTGACCTCAGCCTATTACAGAAACAATGTTTTCCATGATAAACTTTTGGTTAAGAAATTTCCTCTCAGTCTTAAAGTCCAACAAAGCAGTGATTTATAAATCTTCTGCCTCAACTGAAATAGTCTGGACTGGGCCATCCACCCTGGCGAGAACTAGAATTTCTGAATAGCTTTGCTTAGTTGTCATTTTATAGCTGGAGTATGTTTTTTTTTTTTTAAGCAAAAAATTATGCTGGAGTGAAAGGATGTTGAAAGTTCCTTTTGGAGCTTACAGACAAGTTGTAGGAAAGGGAGAGGTGTGAGGGAGTTCTTTCTGTATGAGGGAGGAGGAAGATTTGTCTGCTTTTCAATAAAGAACTTCAAAATAGGCTCCTGGTTATTTTCTTGGTTACTCGCCCTGTGTGTCATTTTCTCCTGATAAGCTGAATGTTGAAATGATTGTTTCTTCCCTAACAAAGAACCAAGGGATTTACCTAATGCTGGGTAATTTTCAGAAGCAGTTTAGAAGAGAAGGCAGGAGTGAAAGAAGGAAGGAAAAAGGAAAAAAGAAACATATTACGAATACCTGGATACAGATGCAAAACAGTAAATAAGGTTTTCCGGTTCTATCCCTGAACATCAAGGTCATTTATAAACTCTGTATTCACTGGAGAGCTGCATGTTAAATTATAAAGTAAGAAACCACCCATCCACTCATGAGGCTTTTCACTCGGAAGCATTCTATAATCACACAATGTAATATCCTGATGCATCTGCATTAAATAGTTAACATGTATTATTTCCACAAATAATCATTGTGTGTCTACCTTTCAGGTTTAGTACACAGTGAAAGTTTCTGTCATCTTCTTCCATGTCTTACCAACTAAAACTCAGATAGGCACATTACCTTGTGTTAAACACTTTTACCTTTCTTCTGAAATACTGTTATGTGTATCACTCCCTTCAGATCTGTTTTTACAGAATACCTGTCATGTTAAGCCCTGGGTGCTTACCTACTGAGTTGCACCTCCAAGAAAAGCTATGCTGTAGTGTGAACCACTTACTGTCAGCACCCATTGCTCCTCAGGGGCTTATTATGTCATGGATGAAATAGTCAACTCAGCTAAGTCATCTTGGCTATAACCTGATCTCCAGCCCTTATGATTTTGCACTTACTCAGGGCCAAAGATTAAGAGCTGCTATTTCCCCCTCTGGTTTTGCTATTTTAGAGTACTCATAAAAACTTGTTCCTGGGTGATATGGTTGAGATCTTAAGTGTTCCCTCAAAGGCCAATGAGCTAAAGGTTTGGTTGCCAGCCTGAGGCTTGCCTGGGAGGTGGTGGAACCTTTAGGAGGTAGTGCTTAGTAGAAGGAAATTGGGTCATTGGGCTGTGCCCTGGAAGGGGATAATGAGACGTGGCCCCTTCCTTTTTTTCTTTTTACTTCCTGACTGATATGAAGCAAGCAAGTTTGCAAACCACACCCTCATCACCATGATATTCTACCTCTCCACAGGCCCAAACAGAATGAACTCAACTAACCATAGACTGCAACCTCAGAATCCATGAGCCAAAATAAATTTTTCACCCTTTAAATTGATTTGCCTTGGATATTTTGTCATAGTAATGGAAAGCTAACACACTGGGAAAGTCAATCCTAGTTCATGACTTACTGCCTTTTTTTTTTTTTAACAATGTACATTGCTTCTACATGGGTGAAAGTAGGGCTTTGAGAGATGGGATGCATTTTACCTGGCCCCTTTTGTGTCAGGAAAAAGAAAATATATTCCCTCAACAAAACTGAAATACTTGCTGAACTAGGAAAAATGGGTTGAAAAGGGGAAGCTGGGCTTACCTTGCCTTAGATTTGTGTCTTTTCTGACTATAGAAACATTTGAGGAAAAACCTTAAGGAAAAAAAGTTTTATCAATAAGAGCAGTAATCCATTCATTCAAAGTTGATTCATTTACCAAGAAAGAGAAAATAATTTGAAAATTGTCTACAATATCCTATTCACTCAGTCTTGGTTTTGTCAGCCCAGAAAGATGACAGGCTGCTCCTCTTTGCTTCTCCCTTCCCTGATAAGGGTAGGTAGCTCTTATACAACAAAAAATCATTTTGTAAAAGAAGCCCTCAATTATTTTCTTTTCCTCTTTATTACTTGTGTGTGCTTTTCAGCCCAAGGATCTTCTAATCCAATACAACTCATTTAAATGGATTAGAATGGTCTATCATCCATCTAAATGCCTTTGGGAATAGAAGGGAATTGTCATAATTACAAACTGGTAATTTGGTATGGTGAATACCAAAAATTACCATGCAGTGTTTCAACAGCATGCTGTGGCTGGAATAAAAGAATGTGCAGACCAGGCAGCCACAGCCAGGGTGAATAATCAAATGCAGAATGTGACAAGTAATCTATAAGGCAAAAGGGGATGTCAGAGTATGGGGGCCTTGAGGCCTTATAATTCAAATCATTCCTATGAGATACAGGTGCTCTCATGTAAGAATCTTCTTTGCAGAGGCAGGACACTGATTCTGTCTTGTGGTCTTGTTGCTGGTGCTGTGTGTTTACTACCTACTGCTTTGTTAGTGTTCTGACCCTGTTTGGCACTATCAGCTTTCCCAAGTATTTTTATCTGTATGCCTCCTTTATGTTTAGAGCACACATACTTCCTAGTCTTGTCCCATCTTCCTGGTTTTCCTGGTCTTTGATATACAATCTTGTACCTGGAGAATCCAGACTCCTGGTGTTTAACAAATTGCCTGGTTTTATCTCCCTACTTGGCTCTGTGCTATATGTGATCTGAACCTGAGCTGCTCATCTTGATCTTGACCCCAAGACACACAGACAGAAGTCATTTGAATATCTACTACATGCCAATTATTGGAAGCTCCGTGGTAAGCAAAAACAAAAACAAAAATATCTTTCTTACCTTTACGATCTAGTGATAAAAACAGATGTTAATCACAAACCCTAATAAACATATAATTACTAATATAATTACTAGTTATGATACATACCTTGAAAAGAACAAAGTGTTGCAAAACAGACTAACAGGAAAGGCCTTTCCAAGAAAATGATATTAAGCGAAACCTGAGGAATTAGTAGGAGTCAAATGGACAAAGAGCTTTCCAAGCAAGAAAAACAACATGACCAGAGATTTGCTGCCAAGAAAGAACTTGGCAAATGCAATAAAATTGAAGCAAGTTAATGTGCCTGGAGAGTAGTGAGCAAGGAAAAAGCAAAATGAGGTTGCAGGAATAGCATAATGGAAGGCTTTTCTAGTCATGGTAAGGATTCAGTGTTCTGGTCTAAGATCATGAAAGCCACTGCAAGATTTTAAACAGCAGAATGACTATTATCCCACTTACATTATTCAAAGGGCAAAAGCAAATTTGGAAGTAAAGAGACCCATATGAGAATATTGTCTGGGAGCTTTGACTTCGACCCTCTGAGTATCACAGAGTTTAGTCTGCGCCCATGTAAATCTTCAGTCCTGAGGTACAGGTTTAAACTAGGTGTCCTCACCATTGCTGTGTGTCTTCTCTTTCTGTTCTCAGGTGTTCATGCAGCTCAAATTCGACCATTGTTTGTCATCACTCAAAAGGAAAAAACCCTGAAAAACATCAAGGCAATCAAACATTATAATTACAAGGAATTATCAGTATTTTCAACAGCTTCTTCTTCTGCCACAAGAAAGACTTTAGAGATCAGCCATTTCCGTATCCTCAGTCTCCCTACCCCAGCCTTGAACAAGGAGTTATGAAAGCAAATCTCTGGTCTTATTTCAGATACTGTCCTGATTATCAAGTGTGATAGTTTTCATCTTCAGTATTTCTCAAAGTCCCATGTGGTAAACGCCTTCTCCCCAGCTTGGCGCTATCAAGAAGTAATGGAAATTTTGAGAGTGGGGCCTACTAGGAAGTCTTCATTCAGGTCATTGGCAATGTGCCTTTGAAGGGGATAATAGAGTGGGACCCAGCCCCTTTGTCTTCCTCTTTCAGTTCTCAGTCATGAAAAACTCCCCTAGTGATCTGTTCCCAGATCCTGGACTGAACCTTCCAAAACTGTGACCCAAAGTGAACCTTTCTCTTTATAAATTGATTGTCTCAGATATTTGTTATAGAGACAGAAAGCTGAATAAAACATCAAGGAAACATAGATGGAAAGTAGGACAGGCAGTATCTAAACTAATTATGAAAAAAACCAGCAAAGCATTGACTTTTGACAAAAATGCAGAAATAGAGTATTTCCAATTCAGGAACCATGTTGCAGGATAGAAACCTAAGCCTCTGAGAGGTCAAACCCAGGCTTTGATCCAAGGGAATGAATCCTTAAATATAGAAAAAAAAAAAAAAACCCTGAACTTCACATTTATAAGAGATAATCCTAGGTATAAGCCCTCTCACAAATATCCTTGCAGATACCAGGAGGTCCTGGGGGTTGGAGGTGGTAAAAAGAAAATGTGTATTTATTACAATTCCAGATTGATGGAGGGGAAATTTAGTAGAAATCCTTTTCCATGGTCAGGAAATTGAACAGTGTTCAAATCAGAGTAACAAGGCAAAGGTTTTTGACCAGAGGCCAGAGTAGCCTTGCAAGAAAACCCCAGGGCCCATCAGTAGTAAATATTGACAGAAGCCCACAGTGAAGGTTGCTGAATTGTGTGGATGATATTATAATGTCTATATATCTCTTTGGTATGCTGGGGGAGGCAGAGGCACTAATTAATAAAACATGTTATGCATGTGCATGTGTGCACATGTATGATAGTTTCTGTGAAATAAAGGCAATGATATGTTTCAAAGTACAGAAAAATTATTTTCAAGTGGCATCACCTCAAAAATACTGCATATAATCATCTTAGTAGCCGATAGCTCCAATTTTTTTTCATTCTGAAAAGCAAACAAATAAAATTGGTTTAATTCATCTTACAACCTGTGTGGTTAAAAACAGTTGTCTGTTTGTCCAGATGCAAGTGGGGCAAATTACCTGCACATGGCAAATTCTCCCTTTTCTGATCACTGTTGGCAAAGTTAAACCCAAGGGAGGAAAGAGGCATTTTATCTTTAACAACTTTTCTGTTTAATTCTTTTGTGATATGTCATGTGTTGATTCCAAACTTGAATGTTTGTTGATTCCATCAGGAAGCTGGAAAGAAGAAATTGAAGTTTCTGTGGATTCCATGCTCAGCTCTTATACCATGAAAGTATTACAAAGTTAAAGCACACTGTTGGTGGTCTAAGGCAGCAGTCCCCAACCTTTCAGGCAACAGAGGCTGGTTTCATGGAAGACAATTTTGTCAAGAACAGATAGGTGGAGAGGTGTTTCAAAATGATTCAAGCACATTATGTTTACTGTGTAAATACAGATGAAGCTTCACTTACACGCCTGCCACATACACAGGTACTACTTTGGTACTAGTCCAAAGCACAGGGTTTGGGGACCTCTGGTCTAAGGCCTAGACCTAATAGAATCTAGAAAGAGCTAAGGAAAGACTTTTAAAAAAGACAGGAAACAGCCCCACTCAAGTTAATGTATGGCTGTGGCCTGGTGCATAGCTGTGGGATTTACTCAAAACCAAAAGGAATTAATCATGAGACAGAATATGGACCCAGAAGAAATTCCAGGTCATTCTAGACAAGAACTTAATGTCTCTGCTTTATTATCCTCTTGGGCTGTGGTGGCTTCCATCAATACTGTTGGTAGTTTTACCCAAAATCTTTGAGAAAATAAAACTTCCAGGCAATAAAATTGCAGCTTCTCCCCTCTCCACTCCTCAGTTTTAGCATATCTAGTTTGCTTGGGGGAATCATATCCAAGCAGAAAGTAGAGCTCATTTGGGCTCCCTCCTCCCAACCTCTCATGTTTAAAAGAATCAATTTTCCTCAAACTTTACAGTCTCAACCTTGATAAATCAAAGTACTGTCATGCATAGCTTAATGATGGGAATATGTCCTGAGAACTTATTGTTAGGTGATCTAGTTGTAGGAATACCATAAATATACTTGTACAAGCTAAGACAGTTATGATGTCAGAAGGCAAAAGGAACTTTTCAGCTACATTATAATTGTGTGGGACCATCATTGTCTGTGAGGTCTGTCAATGACCAAACTGTCCATATACAGCAGGTGATGTAATAAAATTAACAAATCTCTTCATTCTTTTCTCTTACACCAGAAGAATATTTGTGTACTCCACTCTCTTTACATTCTTGCTTTAAATGTGTTCCCTATTTAACTTATTTTGAGAAAAGAAAAGGAGACGATAGTGACTGTCCCATGGGAAACTATCCAATGAGAGGAGGAGAAATATGGAGATTGAGAGGTGTGGCCACTCAGCATCAGAACCTCATAGGATCTGCCTCCTCTGGTGTCCATCTGGCTGAAATTTCTTTGGATTTTGTCCTAATAAAGGCTTAGCACAGAGGAAAAAGAAAATAAATACACCGATTCTGAGTTTGATTTTGCAGAATATTTAAATCCTACACACCATAATGGTCTGCTTAGCTGGCTGGGAAGTTTAAAAACTCAAAAAGATTGATTCCCATTCAGCCTCCAGTTTCAGGATTCTTGTTAATAGTAGCCACATATGCCTCTTGTTCAGCTGCATGTGTCCAACTTATTTCCTGACTATATTTCCAGATCCTTATTCACTAAAATGTGTGACGGGTTGTTATTTATATTTTAAGAGAAGACTAAACCTCATTTTTCTTTCTACTTCAACCACAACAGGGCATACTACTGAAACAGAGCCATAAAAAGACAACTTGCCTGTTCCTAAACTCAGTTTAAGCGATTGTTTGGGATGTAGGTGCAGAACCCTAGCGTCTGACCTACAATAACCTTGAGATCCGGACAGAACTAAAAGTCTGCCACCAACAGAACCTAAGGAAGGAGAACAGAGCCTCATAGACCAAGACAGAAGTGAGAGGTGTCTTCAGCAGTTGCAAGACTGGCCAGAGCTACCCACAAGAACTCACATACCAGGCACAACCTATTTCACCAAGACTTCTGGTTACAACTTATCAGCCATCTATCTCCCCTCACCCACCCCCACTCAAATTCCTTCACTTTCAGCTGACCTGAGAGACAGACTTGAGCTTGCCTACTAGTCTCCTTGGTGGTCAATATTCAATAAAGCTCTCGTTTTGCTAACATCCTGTGCTATAATATTGGCTTCTGAGCACATCAGACAGCAACCTTTACTAGGTATCACCATCACTGACTGTGAGATTCTCTGACATGTGTTCCATGATCCCTACCAGATTGTACCTAGCAAGACAGTTTTTCCATATATCCTTCTGATACTGGAGCATTGCCATGACTGCTCTGTCTCTGATCTTTCCTGTCTCCCTCCCTTGCAGTTTTAATACCTCCATGCTTGGCATTTCTGCTGTGCCCTCTGTTTTACCCATAGCAATCCACGCTACAATTCTTAATACAGCAGGGTCTGTATGCTTGTTTCCAATGGACCACTAGGAAGATGATCCACGGAGCTACTGGATTTACCAAGAGAGAAGTACTAGTAGATTAAGAGAGAAATTAAAACTCAGGAAGTTGTGGAAATAACACTGGAGGCTTAAACAAGGGGACTCTAGAGTACATTGGCTCATGGGTAGCCCTTAGCTGCATGTGGATATATATATATATATATATATGATGTGAAATTAATCCAAATTACATACAATTTAAAATTCTATTCCTCAATCACACTAGCCATATTTTTAAGACCTTATTTTTTTTCCTTTTTTATTAGAAATTTTTAACATACAACTTGATGGGTTTCATTATGACATGGGTTACATTATGACATTTCCATATATGCATTTCATTGTACATTGCTCACATAACTTCCCCCTTACCCTCTCCTCCCCCTCCTCCCCATCCCCTCCCCCACACACCAATGGTCTCCTTTCTACTTACTTGTTTTTTTTAAGAATATTTATTTATATATGTGCATCCTGATTTTTACATAAGTCCAAACTTTTTTTCTATAGTGATCTACCTTTTTACATTGTCAGCAATATTAGATAAGTGGTCTAGTCCATTTATATTATTGACAGCCTTTGGTATTATTACTATTACTTTTTAAAATTTTAGCTATTTTTGAAGATTTTTTTTTCTATCCTCCCTTTTCTTTTCTACCATACTCATAAAGTTGTGCTGTTTACATTGAGGGTGACCTCTTCCCCTTCATCCCTCCTCACTGACCCTCCCCCCTCTCCTGTCTTCTCCAATCATTGCTTCCCTTTTCTAGATCCCTTCTTCTTTCTTTCCACTTCTTAAATTGTCCCTTCTATGCCAAGTTTAATTGAGCTTTCTATTATGCTTCAATTTACATATAGGCTTTTTTCCTTCCATTAAGTTTAATTCAGCTCCCACATATGAGTGAGAATATATGGTATTTCTCTTTTTGACTTGTGTTCCTTCACTTAAGATGATGTTCTCTAATTCCATCCATTTTGCTGCAAATGACACTATTTCATTTTTTAAATTTCTGAGTATTCCATTGTGTATATGTATCATAATTTTTTATCCATTCTTCTGTTGATGGGCACTTTGGATGATTCTATGTCCTTGCTGTTGTGAAAAGTGCTGCATTGAGTACGGAGATGCAAGTGTCTCTATGATCTGATGACTCATCTCCCTTTGGGTATATTCACAGTAGTGGTAGAACTGGGTTATTTGGCAGATCTATTTTTAGTTTTCTGAGATATCTCCATATTGATTTCCCAAGTGGTTGAACCAATTTACAGACTGCCCAACAGTGTAAGAGGGCTCACTTTCTTCCACAACCTCCCCAGCATTTGTTGTTAATTGTTTTCTTGATCTTAGCCATTCTTACTAGAGTTAGGTGGAATCTCAGAGTTGTTTTGGTTTGCATTTCCCTAATGGTTAGGGATATTGAGTACTTTCTCATGTGTTTCATGGCCTTATGAACTTCTTCATTTGGGAATTGACTGTTCAGTTCCTTTGCCCAACCTATGTATTGGCTATTTGTTGTCTTAGGAGTTGCTTTCTTGAGTTCTTTGTAAATTCTGGAAATTAATCTTCTGTCAAATGTATAGGATGTGAAGATTTTCTCCCTTTCAGTGGGGACTTCCTTGACTCTGTTGATTGTTTCCTTTGCTATAAATAAGCTTTTCAATTTCATGTAATCCCATTTATCTATTCTTGTTGCAATTTCTTGAACAATTGGGGTCTTATTCAGGAAATGCTTTCCTATGCCTATATGTTGGAGTGTATTGCCTACTTTTCTTCTAGTAATTTTAAGGTTTCTGGTTTTATGTTGAGGTCTTTTATCCATTTTGAGTTAACTCTCATGCATATTGAGAGGTGTGGGTCTGTTTTTATTTTTCTGCAAGTGGATACCCAAGTTTCCCAGAACCATTTGTTGAAAAGGCTATCCTCTCTCCAATTTGCCTGTGTTGCTCCTTTGTTGAAAATCAGTAGCGATAGATGCTTTGGTGTATCTCTGGGTCCTCTATTCTATTCCACTGGTCTTTAGGCCTATATCTGTGCCAGTACCAAGCTGTTTTTGCTACTATAGCCCTATAGTATACTTTAAAGTCAGGGATTGTGATTCTGCCTGAACTAGTTTTGCCGCTTAAGAGTGTTTGGCTATACGTGGTCTTTTGTTTCCATATGAATCTGTGGATCATTTTTTCTATTTCTATAAAGTCTGCCATTGGAATTTTAATGGGGATTGCATTAAATCTATAGATTGCTTTTGGTAGTATAGCCATTTTTACAATGTTGATTCTCCCAATCCATTAGCAAAGGAGATCCTTCTACATTTTAGTGTCTTCTGCGACTTCTTTCTTTAATGTTTTGAAATTTTCCACATAGAGATCTGCAGGATCTTTGGTTAGATTGATTCCAAGGTATTTAAGTTTTTGGTGGGCTATTGTGAAAGGGATTGTAGCTTTAATTTCCTTCTCTTCCTGCTCATACTTGGTGTAAAGGAAGGTTGCTGATTTTTGAGTGTTAATTTTGTATCTTGCCACTTTGCTAAAGGAGTTAATTAGGTAAGAACTTATTTTTTAATAGCAGACACTAGCCATACTTCAAAGTGATCAATACCCATGTATTAGCACAGATAAATAGAATTTCTGTCATTACAGGGCTGTTTAAGAGATTTCTAGAGGCAGGTCAAGTTAGTAGTTCTTGTGGCAGGGCCAGGTATTTATTATCAATAACATGATTATTTAAATTATTGTCCAAACAGAAATTCTTCTGAGGGAGAAAAGAGGAATTATTGATAATTGTCCTAGGACCTAAAGGTGTAGCCCACTGGTAGGATGAGCATAGCACATATGAAAGGCCCTATGTTCAATCCCCAGTACCAAAATAAGCACACAAATATCCTATGAAGAGGGGAACTCTCAGTAATTTTGCAGGATCACAGATTAACCTAAAGCATTATCACCTGATCATCAGAATATTTTTTCTTATGAAGTTTCTTTTTTTTTCATTAGTAAGTGATGATGGGGTACAGAGTAATACAGCATTGGCTTTTTCCATTTTGCATCCTTTATATCACTTCTGGAAACACTTTCATCAACCCACAAAGTTCATGGAGCCTTATGGTTAATAAGTAATAAAACTCAGAGGCTTACTTGGGTTATATTCCCCTACTTTCCCAATATACTCATGAAGTTGTGCTGTTTACATTGAGATCAACCTCTCCTCCTTTGCATTCTTCCTGGGGACTAAGGAATGGGGACATAGCAGGAGGTGAGAGGTGGGGTAAGGGCAAGCTTTATCCACTCCCTATTGGCTTATATCCTGAACCACCCCTACACTATCCATGGGAAAACTGTCTTCCATAAGCCTGGTCTGTTATGCCAAAAAAGGCTTGGGACCACTGGTTTAGAGGCTCTCAGTCCATAGTAGCAGGAAGATATGATGGATCAGCAGCAGAGCCATGGCAGAGGACTCCACATCATGGCATGAAGGAGCAGAGAAAGCAACCAGAAGTGGGGGCCCTGATAAACCTCAAAGGCCCACTTCAGAGGCCAGTTTTCCAAAGTTCCACTACTTCTCAAAACAGAATCATCACTGGGGACCAAGCATTCAAGCACACTTTGAGAGATATTTTGGATTCAAACCATAACATATATTAATTGTTTTGAATCACTTGATCTGCCTAGTCTTCAAACTTTTGTATTGAATAATGCTATTGAGAGGCAAGGCGTAGGAACAGAAATTCTGTTGATCCCTGAGGGTCTATGTATGACAGAATTGCTTTTTCGTTTTGTTGTATTTTGCGGGGTGGGGGTAGAACACTGGAAAATATGCATTTCAAAGTGTCATCAAATAGTGAATAAGTAGATAAACTAAAATCTGTTGAAAGTTAGGCACAACCAAAGGGCCTCATGTCCCCTTTGCATTTTCATGTGTTCTCTTCACTGGAGTCAGGTTCCCAGACTCTGCACTGGCTCCTATTTGATGATGAACATGGACATGAACACTGGTAGACTCTCTGCTCAAGAGAGAAACAGCCTGGTAGGGTGAAATCTTCCATCCAGCGGAATCACAGTGGGAAGAGTATTTTCACTAACTTCTCAGTGCACCCCTCCTAAAGGTCATGTTGACTCAGCAATGTGTTGTGGCCCTGGGAAACCCTGGGAAAATAGTAAGGGAGATAATCTTTTGACTCCATGGCTCCCTGCTTTGGTTTGGTAAACTTTTCTCCTATGGTAGAAATCCAGTGCTGGCACCACTGTGGGTTCAAAGATCCCCCTATCTAGACTAGCTTCTCTGCTGGCTCTGCCTATTGTCTGCTCTAACATTTGAAAGTATCCTTGAGTGATTGATTCTAGGACCCCTGAGAAGATACAAAAATCTGCAGGTGTTCAAGTCCCTCTTATAAAGTAGTATTATATTTGCACGTAACTTTTAATATCTGATACAATGTAAATGCTATATAATTAGTTCTTATACTGTATTTTTTAGGGATTAATGACTAGGGAAAAAGTCTGTACATGTTCAATACAGATGCAGTATTGTTTGAATATTTTTCAATCTGTCATCAGTTGAATCTGATGCAGAACTTTCAAATACAGAGGGACAACTATATTCACTTATTCTCACTAATAGTTATCTCTAATGACACTGTATGGGCTACTGAAGTCCAAAAATCATTCTGCTTAGGGAGGATAATTCAAACCCCTTGATTGACTCCATTGCTTCTTACATTGAAAACAAATCAAGTGCCTACAATGTGCCAATACCTCTTGTGGAATGTTAAGATACAGCTGTGAGGGAAAGAGCCGGAATGCTCTCATCACAGGGCTTATACTCTAGTGGAGGACAGAGACAGCAACCACATAACTGAGTAAGTTTCAGATGATGAAAAATGCTATGAGGAATAAGGGTAGCATAGAAAGTAACTGCAGTGGGAAGGATCAGCATCTGATGGCATTGTCAGAAGGAGTTTCGGGGGGAGGCCAGTGGGCCTGAGACCTGGAGTTTGTGAAGGAATCCAGTGGACTAAAGAGGAGAAATGAGGAACATGAGGCCTTGAGGGAAATACAGAGCCCTACACTTTCAAGGGCCACCTGGGAGGAGGCCTGACAGCCTGTGCCTTGTGAGCAGGAGGAGGGCACAGATGATGAGTTTGAAGCACAGACAGGTCACCATGCAAGGTTTAGCAGGTGACCATGCAAAACATTCAATTTGAAGTGCAATGCAAGGACACTCAAGGAATTTAAGTAAGGAAACAACATGATCTGATTTACTTGTTTCAAGTTACTCTGGCTGTTGCATGCAGAATGGATTAAAACAATGGTTCTCAAAGTGGGGTTCCTGGGCCAGCAGCATTGGCATTACCTGAAACTTGTTAGAAATGCACATCTTTGGGTCCCACCCCAGACCTCCTGAATCAGAAACTTTGGGGTGGGAAATGGTAATCTGTATTTCATCAGGGCCTCCAGGAAATTTTGATGCATGCCCACATATGGGGACCACCGGATTAGGAAAAGATGAAAGTGGATCAGGGAGAAAGAGTTAAGAGGCTCCTGGCAGGCCCTTGCCCTTTCTAACATCGATTTTCTTATTGACATCGTTCCCATGAAGTATGGCTAGGTAGAGTCCCCCGTACAGGAAATACGCTCTTAAATTTAGATTCCCTACAAACAGTATGGAAAGGAAGAGGAGTCAATGACAAAAATTACCTCTTTCTTTTTGCCAAAGCCTGTCTTTTAGACAGAATGGCTAGAGCATTTTTCTTTCCTTTTTTTTTTTTTTTTCTTTTTTTGGTGGAGATTTGAAATTCAAAAGACTGCATTCAAACCATTTAGCTAGGAAAAAGAAGTTGAAAGATGAACTTTTTTATATCTACACACAAAAAATAGAATAATCTCTTTGTGAATATGGGAGAATAGTGCATTAAAAAATCTGTACCTTGTATAGACCAGAGTTCAGGATGTTCTACTCAAATGCAATTGATTGTAGTGTTACCTGGACCAAGAGTGAAATCAAGAGCCAGGCACAGCACTGTCTACCTATAATCCCAGCACTTGGAAGGCTAAAGCAGGAGGATGGTGAGTTTGAGGACAGCCTGAGCTGTGTAGTGATAGCCTAACTCAAAAAGAGAAGAGAGGGCAAAATCAATTAGGAAGTCCTATTGAAAGTCCTTTACATATTGGGAAGCCATTTTCATACCAGAGAGTAAAAGAAAACTTTTATTTTATACCCTCTCATGGCCCCTTGTGCAGGAAGATATATTATTCTTGACTAGAGGACCTCCCCACCAAGTGTCACTGGAAACACCCACACTTCCAGAGGGATGTTGTTGTTGTTGTTGTTAGGTGCCGTCAAGTAGGTATCCAACTCATAGCGACCCTCTGTACAACAGGGGAAACACTATTGTCAGTGCTTCTCTGCTGTTCATAGGGTTTTCAATGGCAGCTTGATTTTTGGGAGGGGGTTGCCAGGTCCTTCTCCCAAGCCTGCAGCACCTGGTGTTCCCAGGCGGTCTCCCATCCAGGTACTAACCAGGCCCGACCCTGCTTAGCTTCCGAGATCTGATGGGATCAGATTTCACGGAGCTACAGCTGCAGGCCTTCCAGAGGGATAGCTGAGCTAAACTAGAGTTATGGTTTTCTAGGGTCAGCCTTAATGTCTAGATTCCTATGGAACTGGAGGATTATTTAAAATTTACTCTTCACACAGGAAGAGTAAAATATTATAACCATATCTGACATTTAGAGTTTTGATAGAAATGAGTTTAGTAGATTATCTAACCAGCCAGCTGAACCAGAACTAGTACAGCAAAGAGGAGAGGAAGAGATGGAGAGAGATTCAGGAATATTGATCTCTGGGCAAACAAAGGGGATCCACGTAATATAAGAGTCACTGGAGAAAAAGAGATTACAAAAAATGGACAAAAACTTACAAAAGTACTGGAGTAAAATGCAAAGATTACAGTGGACACAGATATGCTTTTAATTTGCTCCTGCCTCTTACTGTTTTATGAGCAACTTATATTAAATGCTCTAGCTTCAGTTTACTCATCTTTGAGGCATGGATCATAATCAGAGCTACTTAAAGGAGATATTGCAAAGCCAGGCCTGGTGGTGCACATACGTAATCCCAGCACTCAGGAGGCTGAGGTAAGAGGACCAATGTGAATTCAAGGCCAGCCTGGTCTACAGAATTCAAGAACAGCCTGGGCTATACAATGAGAACCTGTCCAAGAGAGAGAGAGGGAGGGGGGATTGCAATAATTAAATAAAATCTTGTCATGAAATATCTGGTATAGTACTGAGAATATAGTTGTTGTTAGGTGCCCTCAAGTCGATATCTGACTCATAGTGACCCTATGTGCAATAGACAAAACACTATTGTCGTGCTTCTCTGCTATTCATAGGGTCTTTCAGAGGATGATTACTTGTTGGAAGTGGGTTGCTGGGTACTTCTCCCAAGCCTACAGCACCTGGTGTTTCCAGGCGGTCTCCTATCCAACTACTAACCAAGCCTGACTCTGCTTAGCTTCTGAGATCTGACAGGATTGGATGCCACAGTGGTATGGCTACAGTCCAGAACATAGAGATTGTTGTTGTTAGGTGCCATCCAACTCATAGCAGCCCTATATACAACAGGGGAAACACTATTGTCAGTGCTTCTCTGCTGTTCATAGGGTTTTCAGTGGTGGATTGATTTTTGGGAGAGGGTTGCCTGGTCCATCTCCCAAGCCTACAGCACCTATTGTTCCTAGGTGGTTTTCCATCCAAGTACTAACCAGGCTGGACCCTGCTTAGCTTCCAAGATCTGAAGGGATCAGAAGCCACAGGGCTATGGCTGCAGGCCAAGAGGAGATTAGTAAATTCTAGTTACCTCCTTCCTCTTTGTTCCTTTCATCTACCCCATCTTGTGGCACAGGGAGGAAGAAAAAAGTAAGACACCAAGAGAAAAAGTATTTATATTTACTTATTTTGTACTTTTCTATTCTAAAAGGACAACTATTGAAAATTTGAAATCAAATTTTTGCCCTTGACCTACCTGAGGGTCCATGTGGAGAAGGTAAAATGATCTCTCAAATTCTTGAGAGATGATTCTGTGTTTGAGCTTCTGCCCTCCACCAGGAAGGCACACAATGCCCTCCCTGGATGTCCAACTCCCACCAGAGCTACTCAGACAATCTCAGCTCCTAGAGTGCAGGAGGGCAAACATTCTTTTCTGTTCTGCCAATATGTCCTAGGAGGCTTGGAACATGAGTCTCCATTTCTACTGCTGCTTACAGCTCTCTGCAAGTATGTGGAAATGTGAGGAAGAAAAGAACATCCAAACTTCATGACTCAGATGCCTAAGTGATAAGTGCAAATATCCTAAAAGAATGTCTTCTGTCACCACTAATAGAACAGATTTTGTAGAGTTTTGAAAAGGACCTTGGCTATCCAAAGTCCAAGTTAAACAGATTAAGACAAACAAATGCAAGCCAGAGAGAAACCAAAAGGTTCTGTGACTTGACCAAGGTCATATAACAAATTAGGGTAGCATCACAGACCATATTAAGTCAACATCAAGTCTATCCTTTTCTGAAAAGGTACAACTGGTTCAGCCCAGTATGCAGTACATAATGTTCTTCAAACAATTTGTACTTGGAAAGTGAGACTATCTTTAGAAATTCTCACTGTTCTCCTGAGACAAACACTGCAACATTGATTTGAAAATGTTTACATTTTAGAAACAACTGCAAAAGAGAATCATTCATTATGCCCCAAAGAAACAAAGACCTTCTCTGCCTCACCACACTTGCAACTGATATTTTATTTGTGGGGAGGAATTCTTTCTCCCATTGCTAGCCAGCATTATTTGTAGCCTAATAGTTTATTCACAAAATAACCCTACTTATTTGTGTTTCAGATATTTCATTCCTGGGAGACTTAATATATTTAATGATAGTATCACAAATATGCCCAATAAGACAGTGCAATTTGCAATCTAATAGAAAAAGGTATGTTAACAATACAATGCAGTTTCTGTGTGAAGAACAAAAGAGTTTCCTCTGGATGTGTTGGCCCTGAGACATACAAGGAAGGGCAGGAGACACAACTACTCATGTGATCTGCCAGAGTAACTTCCTAGCAAAAGCTGAGGGCACAAATCCTAATCTGTGGCCAGCGCTGGCAAGGGACAAATAGTAACTGACAGTAAGAACATGTTCTGCTTCCCCAATCTGATCTGTCTGCCAGACAGGCCATCCTGTAATTTGTTGCCTTTTAAAAATAAAGAAAAAAGGGAGAAGGGCAAGAAGAAAGGGCAATGGGATTAAAAATAATATCACATATGTTGATCTTATGGCAAAATTGGGATGTACATATATAGATAGATATACTCACAGAAAAGATATGCAAATAGAGAGATCATTGGTGGGGAAGGAGGAGATGGGGGAGGAGGTTCATGAGAGGGTAAAGGGGAAGTTAATGCATGCAATATATAATGAAATGCATATCTGGAAATGTTATTATGAGACCCATTAAGTTGTACATTAAAAATTACTAATAAAAAAGTTAAAATAATAATAAAACAAATTATGCATTATATATATGTATATGTGTGTGTGTATATATAAATATATATATATATATATATATATATATATATATATATATATATATATACAAAAACACTTAAGCTATTGGACAAAATGAAAAAATCAAATACTAACCCATTAGCTAAATAAACTGCTCCATACTTTTAAGATACAATTAACATCACATGTCCTTTGTTTTCCCTAAAAAAAATGTCTTGAGCTCAGGGCTAAATTAACAGGATGTCTGGTATCCTCCCCTTGTTAGCCTCTTTAGAACATCCAAAAAGCCTAGGAGTTTAAAGCACCAAAAAATGAGTGTGGTGGGGTGATTCTGACATCTACACCCAGAGAACAGGAACCCTGAGGTCAGATTGCTCCAGGGATGCCTGTTTTTCTGTCCTGTGCACTGGTCCTCCATGTCACCCAGGTCTGCTCCCCAGTCAAGTCCCTACAGAGCCCCTCTGGATCTTAATGGAAAGATGATCCTGCTCCCTCAAGAGTACATTTGACCCACAGAGTCTGTAGTTCCCAGAATCAGAGCTGAGAGCTTGGCTTTTCCCTTTGCAGTCATCCGGATGAGGACCACACTCACTTCCCAGCACCGTCACATCACAGTGGGTGGCTCAGATTTCAGCTCCAGGTGGACACCAAGCCACTGTCTCAGTTCCTTCCCTGTGATCCACTATTTCTTTCCTTTCTAATATTAGGTGGCTTTCATCCTTAATTTGTGAAATGAAGAAGTGGACAAGAGGCCTCCCTACCTGCCATCTCAGAGCCCACCCAGACTGCCTTATGGGACCCTGTAGCTCAAAAAAACACATGGAAAACTCTGATTTTAAGTTTAGTCAGCCATCTCTTGAAGTATATACCCTGGTAACTTCGTGTATGGAATGTGAGAGAAGCTTCTTCCTTGCTTCTTCAAGGAAGAGACAACATAAGCATGCCAAAGATGATCTACTTTCAGAAAGAGCAAGATGAATCTTTGCCACTCCTCTCATGAGACTAGAAGATAAAGGCACCAAATTCCATCAAAAGTGGAACATCCAGCTATTATGAGATTAAGAGCCAGAGCTTCCCTAGGCTCATACACAACACATTTGTGGGTCCCTGCAAATAGTTACTTTTTCCAACATGCATTGGTACTACTTGCTCCATAAATTTTGTGCAAATAAGAATTAGTAGAAAAGGGAATTGAAAATTAGCATACATATTGACTATGCTGGGTATTCAGTAGATTACTACTTGGGCATTCATATATATCTAGATAATTTATTTTAAGCTTCACAACCTTGTAAGAAATATATTATTAAATTTATTTCACAGATGAGAGAACTAAGGTTCGCAGAGGCTAAACAACTAGATAGCAAATTATGAAGCTAGAATTTGAATTCTCATCTTTTTCACTCCATGTTCTGATACTTATGAAAGAGAAGGCATGAAGGAGCTTAGTTTTCTAACTTCTAAAATAGGAGGTCCAAACTTTGGTCATCTATGGATGAGGGATCAGACCCCTATCCCTTCTTCCCATGGAAAGACTATTTCTAAGCAGAAGGTGGGATACTAGGTAAGAAGAACCTCTGTCTGCATCTGCTATTTTCTTTACTAACGTACATAGAATTTTCAAAGCCAGTCCCATGTCTGCAGGGGTCTAAAGTCTTTCTGAATAACCAACTCTAAAAATGCCAAAAAAATATACTTGGGGTGGGATAGTTTACTCTCCCATGCATTCTTCCTTTTTCTAGTTTTATTAAAATATAATATTGTTGTTGTTTTTATTGTTGTTGGAGTTGGTGTCTGACCCATAGCGACCCTAGATGCAACAGACAAAACACTATTGTCCATGCTTCTCTGATGTTCTTAGGGTTTTTAATGACTGGCTGTTTTTTTGGAGTGGCTTGTCTGGTCCTTCTCCCAAGCCTCCAGCACGTGGTATTCCAAGGTGGTTTCCCATCCAAGTACTAGCCAGGTCTGACCCTCCTTAGCTTCCAAGATCTGATGGGATTGGATGCCACAGTGGTATCACTGTAGGTTGGGATATAATAGACAAACAGAACTTGTATGCATTCCAGAAAAAAATTAAAAATATAAAATAGGAGGCACAGACTGAGTTGGAAGAAAAATTAAAATATTCATCATTTTTCTTAGGATTTTTGGAACAGTTTCATTTATGAGCATTGACTTGATCTCTCTAAAATCCCTGGAGACAACATAGACCATGTCTGTTTGGCCAGAGCACCATACTGAAAGCCAGAGGCTGTCTGGGAGGCAGGTTATGCAGAAATAGCATCATGTTAGCGAACCCAATTTTGGGTGATAACCAAAGAAGCAAGTAGTGTGCAACACAACCAAGGGGTAAGGATACACCTGGACAAAGAACTGCTTTGTTAAAGAGAAAAAAAATTAAAAGGATTCAAAGCCCTTATAGGAATTTACTGTGACTTGAGTTTCCTGGTAAGGTTGTGTGAGGCTAAAAGCAGAAGGCTATCCTGGCACAAGAGGCACAAGAGGGAGTATCCTGGATAATAAACAGTGCTCCACTATCCAAGATTCTACATTCCCCTCTGTTTATTCCTATCCCAGCATCCCCTCTCAGCTGCTTGAAAATTCTTGAAAGATTCTTGAAAAATAAAGAGGGCATTAGTAGGAAGTCCTAAAGGCTTCCTTTGCCTTTCAAAGCCCTTCTTACATCTAATTTGATTCGATGTGCTTCTCCATCTTGCAAAAAAGGAAACTGAAATGGAGAAAAGCAGACTGAGTAGTCCTGATTCCTGGAAGCTGATAGTTTTCAGCATTAGAACTCAACTTCCCTGACACTCAGCCCTATGATCCTACTGGACAAATAAGAACAGAAGAATAAAAAGGAAACTCCCATCTTCAAAGCATTTAAAAAATTTTTATCCTCTCACCCTTGCCTTCTGTCCCTATTTATATCACACACATATGCACACACATACACACACACACACAACACATACATACAACACACTATTATAGGCATACTTTACATATTTAAGACAGATTCCACAATGAGAAATGAGAACTGCTGGGTCAGGATCAAGGAAGGGAATGTCTTACACTACGATTGTGGTGAATAGGTTCACTGAGGTCTGTTTGCGTTTTGGAAGAACTTTAAGTTTTCTTTTAAGTCATGAAACAGATAAAGGGGAAATCTGGTCTTCAATTAAGAACTGAGCAAAAAGTGACTGGAACTCTTTGTTCTGAAATTCGTCTATTAGAAGGGCATAGAGTCTTTGTTATTATCCCTCTGGTATTATCTCTTAATAACAAAAAATAGTGTGATGATATCAGGAACTTAGAGTCATCATTTTTGTATCTACTTTGTACTCAGGCATGGGGTAATTTTTCGCTATGGCTTCTCCACACATTGGTGAAAGAGTAATGTTTTCCTAAAAAGAAACTTTAGATCTTTTTGCAGTACTTCTCTTAAGTCCACACCACTGGGGCTTTTGCCATGGACTTCTGTGCTTTCCAGGACCTTACTGTGGAGCAGGTAAGAGTTAGGTATCCACAGGGCACAGGAATATGCATACTTGAAATCCATGTTCACCCTGAGCGATGCCCCTAATTCTATGCCACATTCTATGTACCTAGGATGACATCACGTTTGGGAGAGTGGCAGGTCAGAGAAAAAAAAAGGAAAACCCTCCACCAGATGGATTGACACAGTGTCTGCAACAATAGGCTTAACCAGAAATAAGATCATGTGCCTGGCATAGAATTGGGGAGTGTTTCGATCTGCAGTACACAGAGTGGCTATGAGTCAGACTGGACTCGATGGCACCTAACAACAACTACAAGGACCATCTATGTTCTGTGTACCTCAGACCCGCAATAACTAAACCAAAGAGCCCGGACAAACTCCTACAATGGATCAGGCTCCTGAGACCAGGGAGGGAATCCTCTAAGCAGGTGCCCAAGTCTGAGCTGTAACCAAGAGATAACTATTTGTGGGATGGGGAGGGAAAAGACAGATGGATTTTGGACATGTGGATGTAAGTGTGTGACACCATGAACCACAGAAGAGAAGAAAAGAAGGTAAGCCTTGGAAAGGTGGAAGCTTAGAATAGGCAGATGGTCTTCATTTGCCCCCTGCTCCAAGCCTAGGAATAAAATGAATGGTGTGTAGTGACAACTTCTTTCACTTCCCAAGAAGCAAAGCCTCACTAAACTCACCACCCCGTCTTTCTGCTCAACTCTCCCTCCACCATGTAGCCACCATCATCCTTTAAAAACATAGACATATGCAATCAAATCTTTGGTTTAAAATATTTCATGACATTTGTTGCAGACATTATAACCACACTCTGGATACTCCTTGGTTATTTTTCTTTATAGAACCCTAGCACCATCATCTGCCATGTCTTATGCATTCACCACCTGGGACAATCTCTTGGTTTTTAAACGACCAGTTCACTCAAGCTCATGTACATTTAATCATGATGCTCTTTACCTGGCTATCTGTTGTTGTTTGTTGTTATTGTTCTTGTTGTTGTTAGGTGCCATTTAGTGGAGTTCCACTCATAGTGATCCTCATAGTGTTTTCAATGGCTGATTGTTTTGAGATTGCTTCGGGGCAGTGGATTGCTACATCCTTCTCCCATTTTTGCAGTGTTGGGAATCGAATCCAGGGCCTCAGAAAGTGTGGAGTGGCACTATACCAACTGATCTAAACTCCATCCCTGGCTAGTATACAGAAGATACAAAATAAATTCTTCTTGAATTGAATTGAAATAGTGATTTCTCAATATGGCAGAACAGTTTTTGAGATGTTTTATTTGTGTTTGTTCTCTTGTATTTCCCATGTTCCACACTATAAGTGGGTTGCCAACTCTTTCATATTTGTTGCTATTAGAATCTTTTTCTATATCTATATCTATCTATCTATCTATCTATCTATCTATCTATCTATCTATATATTAGTTACCTTTTTTCTGTGACAAAATATCTGACAGAAACAAATTAAGGGAGGGAAGATTTATTTTGGCTCACAATTTCAGAGATTTCAATCCATTGTCCTGGGCCCCCTTGGTTTTGGGTCCATGTGAGCCAGAACATCATGGCAGTGGGAGCATGTGGAGGAGGAGGCTATTCTCCTGGCAGATGGGAAGCAGAGAGTGAGGAGAAGCCGGGGAGCTATGTATAACCTTCAAAGTCACTCCTCCTGGGACCTATTTTCTCTGGCTAGGCCCCACCTCCTGAAGCATCCACAACCCCTCAAATGGTACCACAGCTGGGGACCAAGCATTCAACATATGAGCCTGTGAGGGACATTTCACATTTGAACCATGACAGTGTAAAAACATATGTTCTTTCCTCAACTCAAAGCTTTTTCTTCATCTACTAAAAGAACCCTGAACTTTCTTCAGGGATAATGCTCCAGAGAGAAAGTAATGGTGGCCATGGGAAAGTGAATTTGAGGGGAAAGATATAGATAAAGGAGAGAGAGAGAAAGAATGAATTTTCAGAGACTTGTCTGTGAAGGGACAGAGATTGGCATGTACCTGAATTAGATGTCAATGTCCTAGAGATGATAAGTACTCAGATGGGTTGAAGAGCTGCAGATAATATAAATGTTGCAATAATCTCCACAAAGTTGGTTGAACACATTGTCAAGACAGCAGGCTGTGGCTGTAAGTGTTCTGCAGCCTTAGTCCAATAATGCTTCCTCTATCGTAAATAAAGAACAATAAGTTCACATAGCTCTTTATTCAATGGGTAAACGCCAGAAGCATCACACAAACAGCTGATTCCTGCTCAGAGAATGGTGTGAGGCTCATCTAGTGAGAGAAAGGATCATTTCTGGCTATGTTTACTGGTACCAAGTTTATCTATTCTTTGGGTCCCAGGGTATCTAAGGAATTTCCTCAGGCTCTAGCTGGAAATGTTTTCCAATCACTAATTATTTGGTCCACTTATCCCATAGTATTTTTTCCTACACATTTATAAACCATAGAGATAGTGTGAGGCCAATAATGAAAAGTACAAAATTTTCCCAGGATTTCTTTCTGCTGGTACTGTGGCTTTAATCTTACTGTTAAAAGCAGCATATAGGTATGTCTCAGTGGGTCTTCATGCAAGCAAGACAAAAATATGTGCCTTTCCTCTAAAATATACCATATCCCTTCAAGACATTTGCCTGGAACTTATCGCAGGGTATCTGGAAGTCAATTTAGAGCAACATGAGCTACAACATGACACCCATCTTCTCTCCTTCTACGTCTAGATATTTGGTGGGTGGATGAATACCAACCTAACTAACAAAGTGAGTCTAGTTTTTTAGTTTACCAAATGTAATTTGGGGGGAGAAAAAGGACTTTTCTCTAATCTACAGCGATATTTTGGGAGACAGAAAAGTTTTTAAGAAAATTAAGGAGTAGAAAATGTTAGAAGTGTCTAGAGTGAACATTAATGCTGATTACTATTCATGGGTCCATTACTTGCCAAACTGCCCATTAAATAATCTATATATTCAACGTTAGACTTTTAGAAGAAAGCCAATAAATGATAAGTAAGGAGGACTTTAGGCCATAGGATTTAAGAGGACTTAGCTGTTCTTACTCACTTTGTTGTTGTTGTTAGGTGCCATTGAGTAGTGCCCAACATATAGCAACCCTCATAGGGTTTTCAATGGCTGATTGCTTCGGGATTGCCTTGGGAGTGGATTGCCACATCCTTCTCCAATTTTTGAGGTGCTGGGAATTGAACCCCAGACCTCAGAGACTATAGAGTAGCACTCTACCAACTGAGCTAAATCCCAGCCTTTCCACTCACTAGTTGAAGGTATATTTCCAACCTGGAAGGAGACCTGCATCAGAATTTCTCCCAGCACCCTTACCGGCTTTAAACTTCATAAATAATGGCGAAGATATGCGTGCCATTTTGGATTGTTGTATTCCCTTTCATCCTGGGAGGCCAAAACATTGCACTTACAATAGCATTTATCCCTGTTGGGATAAGAAGATAGGACAAAAATGTTCAACTACTTGATAGACACTTCAATCCCTTCTCTCTGTTTTGGATTCTTCCTTAGCTAGAATCCATATTGTGCCCTGGCCATGACAGGAGGTATGGATTCTCAAAAGTCTTCCATCTGTAAGGAGCCTTATTTAAATATAAATCAAAATCAAAACAATTCTAGATTTGAAACGCTCACAGTTCAGTCAGATTGTTGTCCTATTGTGGCAAGTTGAAACCATTCTTTTCAACTCAGTGAGTTCAGAAATTGTTATAAGTGGAAATACTGGAGGGAAATTAACATTTTAATATTATTTTTAAACTCCTCCTCTGTTCAGTTTCAGCTCCAGTACTGTTTCAGGCAAGAGCCTTTTACAGAATCCTCTATGCTCAGCACTGAAAATTCAAATGTTTTTATTTAACTTTTAAGACTGTTGGACACTCTAAGGAGCTGACATTTCTCCTACACCTGAAAACTCATGAGAGTCTCCCTTATGGAAGCCCTGAAAAGTTATAACAGTCTCCTTTGATAAATGTTTAAGTGAGTCTTTGGATAATCTGCATTCCTGAATTCTCTGTTTTTTCCCCAGGACTTACCCAAACAGTGGCAAAGGGACAAGCACTCCACTCTCTATAGAAAGGAAGATTTGCCATTTGCAGGTTAAACAACAACCTCTCCCCACTCCCCATAAGAAGAAAGAAAGACCCACTAATGCAACACACTGAGCCTTCTATATTTCAAGAAGTTTATTGGACTGTGTTGAAGTTCGGAAGTTAACTTGGAGAGCCAGGTATTAGAATAATTTTCATTTGCGTAAGGAATTAACAACCCCAATTATCCTGGAAGGAAAGGAGACTGCAGGGCCCTTGAGAGGGCCTGTGAGGATGTGGAGGTTGTCCTGACATGCCCCTGTGCCTGGCAGCTGCTATAGAGCCTATAGAATAAACAGTATAAGTTTGAGGATACAGAATACTCTCAAGATGTTTGCCCCAGGCCACCTGATGGAGCTGCCTTAGGAAATCTGCTCCTGGTTTAAACTTCTACCTGGCTTACCCCACTGTAATTATGGTTTTAATTAAAGCAGCCAAGCCAGTATCCCGACTAACACAGCATGGCAATAAGGTGCTGCATAGCCTCCTTTTATTTAGAAAATTAAAGTGAATTTAAATGGGTGGTTATGGGGTATGCGTGCATGTATGGGGCGTGGAAGTATGGGGTGGTGAGTGTTAGCTACTCATCTCCCCTACCTCCCTCCCAAGTTAGAGGAGACAGCCTGGGTAACATCACCTTGCATTTTTCCATCTCTACAGCTCTCTTTCTCTGCATCCATAGCACCCTGACATCTGATCTCACCTGATCTTGGAAGCTAAGCAGGGTTGACCTGGTTAGTCCTTCTATGGGAGACCACCTGGGAATATCAGGTGCTGCAGGCTAGAGAGAAGGACCTGGCAACCAACTCCCAAAACTATCTGCCATTGAAAACCCTATGAATTGCAGAGAAGCAGTGACAATAGTGTCAGTGGCACAGTGTTGGGGAGCATTTCATCTGTTGTACATAGGGTTGTTATAATGGTACCTAACAATAACAGCTTTCCTTACACTGCCCCCAATACCTAGCATGTCCTCTATGCTTTCACCTTAAAAAATCCTACACATTCTAACCAGCCCTCTCCTTCCTGAAGCAGATCTCCTCATCAGATAAGACAGCATCTGCTTCTAAATTGCCACCCATCCTAAGTTATCACCCTCACACACACACATTACAGGATTAATGAATGAAGTATGTTGATTCTCCTTCTTCCCTCCATCACCATAAATACCTTAAGGGCAAAGCTTGTATATTTTCTCACTCTTTTATCCTCACTCATCCACCAACCAGCACAGTGCCTTGCATATAGCAGTTATTGAATAAATATTGACTGAGTGAATGAATAAATGAAAACTTTAAAGAATCTCTGGAAATGAGGGTTGATTTGGGAAAGAAATAATGAATGAATGGGAAGAGGATCTGGTAGCAAGGTGCTCAAGTTCAACCCCAACTTCATATATGCTATAATTGGAAGGTTAGCTTACAATGAGTATGTAAAGTTGTAGAATTTGTCACTAATAGATTGCTTCTACTTAGTCATTTTAATAGCCATTTCTCTCACTACTGTGTATGTGGTTAAGGGTGGATTTCCATACCATTAGTTCTTAGGATTAATGAGAAGAATTGGATAAGTCTGGGGGTTTGAACTGTTGTGCTTTGGGACTCAGCCATAAGTAGGATGTAAGGCTAATGATGTAGCTTAGTGGTGGGGCATGAGCTGGATCGACCCTGCAGTAGCCCCCTCAAAAAAAGATGAGATGAACATTTTGTACATTCTGGATGTTGGATTCATGAGTATTTTAAAACTCTATCTGTCTTTTCGTGTTTAAATTCACTTTTATAAAAACAAAATAAAAAATCTCCTTAGAAAATGCAGAATAAATATGAGGGAGAAAGGGAGTCAGGATATCTCAGAATTACTAGATTTTTCCCAATATCCTTTTTACTATTTTCTCTGAGTTTTCCCCAGCTGAAAATGAACTTTCTCAGCCCCTAGTGATGTAGTGTGTGTTAATGACATGGATCTCTACTGTGAGGGATAAAAAGTAAAACATGCCTCCTCCAAGTTATGTTCTTGAGAGGAAACTGTGTCCTCCACTTTTCTTCCCCCACTCTGGGTGGGTCACAGACAGGTGGAAACCAGACATCATCACTGACACTAATGTAGGCAATATTCCAGAAAACAGCAGAGTCACCCAACAGGAAGAACCCTGGGTCCCTGAATAACCTCATGAACCAGGACTGCCCTTCATACAGATGCCCTGCCAAGCTGGAGTTTTACAGATGAAAGACATATACCTCTATCTGATATAAACCACTGCTATTATGGTTTCTGTTAAAGCAGCCAAGCCAGTATCCCGACTAATACAAAATGGCAACAAGGTGCTGCATGGCTTCTTTTTGTTTAGAAAATTAAAGTGAATTTAAATAAGTGATTAAGTGTGTGTGTGTGTGTGTGTGTGTGTGTGTGTGTATGCATGTGTATGTGTGGTGACAACCCAGGTTACACAAAACCAGCACTGGGGATCAGCCATCGAACATTTGTTAAAATAGTCTTTCAAGTCTGTAGACTATGAGGAATCTTTGTACCAAGTCTGAGTTTTACATAACCAAACTCTACAAGTCTAGATGGAAATAAGTAGGAAGGTAAAACCACAATTAAGTGTCTTTTTTCTAAATGCCCAGCACTCAGAATAGCAGTTTATTGAATAAATGGATGGATGAATTAATAAGCATACCTGGAGCACTTCTTATGTTGCCAAATATAAATTTTCTTTAAAGAGCTTAAATTCACATTCAATGAAATAAGACACTCCCTCATCCATTATTTTTTAAATGGTAGTTAATTAAAGTGCTCTATTTCACTGTGACTTCTTTCTTACTTGGAAGTCAAAGATGAGTTTTCTCTATCATATTGGAACTATATAATATTCCAAATCAGAATCAAGTAAGGTGGTCATCACATAAAATCTACTGTGAAATCAGGAGTCAAATTATGGCACTAATAAACCTTGTGGCTAAAGCTTCATTAATACTTTTCTGAGCTAAAATCATCCACAATGAATGCAATGAGACAGATTATAATGGATGTTTTACAAGTTCTGCTTAAACTGTGTGATAAATTGAGCTTTCCAGAATTAAGTGGGTACAAGAAAAAGAATCATTAACATCATAAAAGAATTCACACAGGCTTAGAAATTATCAGATAATTTACAAAAGGAAAGGAAAATTGGGGAAGATATGAAATGATGTATGACAAAAGTTAGTGCTGACTTTGTGCAATACTCGGATCTAAACACTCTAAAAATATAGATAACATCTGCTGTCAATCGATTAGGACTCATTTGCTAGGAAATTTCCCAGAGATGTAAGCAGCCTAAAAAATATATATATTACACATGCTTTATGGTTGTTTTGATTATATTGGCCTTTTTCAATTACTAGAATGTAAAAGGATAAACAAGAAATTCCACACCATTGCATTTATTTGCCAATAACCTCTTAATTATCATCTATTTGTCCCATCTTCTTATTCTGTCTGCCTTTCCTTCTTTTCCTATTCTTCACTCAGATATAATTTTTCACTTAACAATGACAAAAATGTAACTTTGTGTAAATATGTCAAGATTTCAAAGCACTGAGCTGGGTATGGTGGCACATGCCTGTAATCTCAGCTCATGGGAGGCTGAGACAGGAGGATCAAAAAGTTAGAGGTCAGCCTGGACTACATAGTGAGACCCTGGCCAAAGAAAAACAGGAAAGGAAAAGAAAAAAAATCTCAAGGCACTGATATGATTCTCTTGTGTGATCTTCAAAATTCTGAAAGGTGAACAAGAAAAGTATTATGATTCTTTATTTCCTCAATTTTCCTCAATGATGAAAATGTGTTCAGAGAAGCACAGAAATTTAGTAACTTGCCTAAGATGTGGTAGTAGAAACCAGGATACCTGGTGGGTTCTCTATAGTCGCCTCTGTACAGTGGACAGTCAGCTCAGTGGAAAAATCCCTGAGTCTTTTTAGTTTTTAGAGCATACTACTATAACATGTGACAATATGAATATTATTTCACTTATCAAAATTTCTTGAACACCTACTATATGCTACACACTGTGCTAAATACACAGAGGAAAACTCACTGATGAACACAGCATGGTCCCTGTCCTCTTGCTCTTACCATCCACTGAGAAAGAATACTATTAAATAAACACATCTATGGTCAGAATGTTTATTTTGCCCTAAAATTCATATTTTGAAATCCTTACTCCAAATTTATGTTATTGGGAAGTGGAGCTTTTTAGGCAAAGTCTTTATGAATGGAACTGTTGTTGATTTAGGTGCCATCGAGTTGGGTCCAACCCATAGCAACCCTCACTGAGTTTCCCATGGCTGTGTCAGTATAAAGGCAGCTCCAGAGACCTGCTTCCTGCATTCCACCATGTGAGGACAGAGCAAATGGTGCCATCTATGAACCTGGGTATGGATCCTGACCAAACCCTGAATATACTGGAGACTTGATCTTGGGTTTCCCAGCATCCAGAATTATGAGAAATAAATTTCATTGTTTATAAGCCACTCAGTTTATGGGATTTTAACATAGCAGCCTGTATTAGTCAGCTGTCATTGGTGCAGCAGAAAAACCAATCCAAACAAACTTATGGAGGAAAAGGTTTATTGGAAGTTCACAGAGGATCAGTGCATAATGGCAGCAGGATAGCATGGCAGTGGTGGAGGCAGGGCCTGTTTCAAATGACCTCATAGCATTGCAGGGCAGGAGGCAGACAGTGACCAGGGCCATGAGTCCAGGGTAAAAATCTCCAAAGGCCCACCCTCATGGAGCTATTTCCACAAATCAAGAACCTCACCTCCCAAAATTCCAGGATCTCCCAGGACAGCACCATCACCTGGGGACTAAGCATTTAACACAAGGCCTTCAGAAGACATTTAGATCGAACCCCTAACACACCTGAACAGACTAAGACATACACTAACAGTTATAGAGCATTTTCATATCCTAAGTATAGTCTCTAAGAGAGACTAAAGGAGACCTTATTTATTTAATGTGTGCATGTCTGTGTGTATTTAGATAAGAGTGTGTATGTGTGTCTGTATGTCGGAAAAAGCATTTGAGCTGAGAGCAAGGGAGGAAAAGAGGAACTGGAGTGAAGTGGGGAAAGGGGTCCTATGAGAAAGATCACTATATGCAAATGCCCTGAATGTCTAATACTTTCCAGGAGCTAAAGAAATAACTAGAACAAAATCATGGTGGCTGCATCTTCCCACACCAAAGGGGATAATTTTATAAATTCACACAGGCTGTTGTGACCCTGATGATGAATTGGGTTTTGCTCTAAGGGCAGTAAGAAGCTACTGGACCCTGGAAGAGACTTGATCCAATTTATGAAAAGAGTTGATTGAAGTGGGGCAAAAATGGAAAGACAGCACAGAAGGCTCTTGTAGTAGTTCATGTGAGAGATGATGGTGCTCAGGCTAAGACAGCAGTGTTGGTAATAGAAAGGAGTGAAGGTTTTAATATATATTGAATAGAATAAGAGAGAGATGAGGAGCAAGCCTGCATCTCAAGCTTCTGGAGGTGTCATTCATCGACCACAGCCAGGTGAATGTTTTGCTTGCTTCCATCTTCATGGTTAAACCCTCATGTGCACATAACTTTAGATAATGAGACTCATGTTCCAGGCTTATTGACATATCATTTCTTATTCTAGGCAGTGGCAACCTGGTGGTATTTTTAACAGGAATTTATTCTTCTCATATTCATATTGAGATTGTTTTAGAGCACATAAAGATGTATTTATACATCTGAAAGTGAGGAAAAACCGGAGGTTTTTTCCACAACTTTCTGTAGAAAGGCACGGATGTGATTTTTGGTAGTTAGTGTAAGGGAAGGAAAAGGCATTCCTCACTCTTAAGACATAGAAGTCAACTCTAATTCTTCCATTTTGAGGGAGATCTTTTCCAAAACAATTGATGTTAAAGATGTTGAAGAGAACCATTAAACTGAAAGTCTTCCTTCCCCATTGCTCACTGTTATATGCACCTCATTTCTTTATATTTTCTAATAAATGCTGACATAACCCTCATTTCTTTTTATACTTCTGCTTAGAAGCAGAAGATATTCTAGTATAAATGATAGCTATAGCTAAGAATCATAATAGTTAATATATATATGTGTGTGTGTGTGTGTGTGTGTGTGTGCTTTATAGTTTACACATAATTTATACATAAATTGTTTTGCTACAGTCATTTTAATTGGATGATTATGCCCACTCAAGAGCTTAGTACACCAGGCACTGTCCTTGGGTGTTTTTACATGTTAATACATGTATTAACATGTATTAATACATGGTATATAATCTTCACAGCAATATTCTAAGGGTTTGAGGAAAACACAAAAAGAACACTTGGTAAGGCTGGAAGCAGATGTGTAGAGGCTTTGATTTCTTAGCATTCTACAGAGGATCTTCTTTGGACCTATATGGAATTGGGAGCACTGTATGCTAATAAAAGGGCTGGGCCCCAGCAGAGGGCGTGACATCCCCCTCCCTGTTACTCTTTCTCAATTTGGAACAAGCACCAGACCCATCTGATATAAACAACTGCTCTGTTGCCAGAGAGTCTGAGCTTAGGTACCAGCTATTTATATCAATTGTTGGACAAGCCAGCTACCCAGTGCATAAAGTCCTCAGCATTGCATGGGAGGTGTGACACCACCCATACATTGCTGCAAAGAGGAAACCACCAATCTGCTGAGATTCTGGGACTAGAGACAGCTGCCGTTCCCAACTGTGTAAAGGTAGTGGCTCCTAATTTCAGCCAGCTTGCACCAGCCAATCTGAGATCATCTCTCAAGGCCATTTTTGGACAATCCTGCTTATCATTCTATATCTCACTACTCTTTAGACATAAATATTATCCCCATATGCATAGGGAAAAGCTTTGGCACAGAAAAATGAGAGAGTTTTCACAAGGTAGCTTCAGAGGGGCTGCTGGCAGTGTTACCGCTTTACCACCTCCCTCCTTACCAAGTGGGAAAACAATGCCCAGCCCCAGTGATAAATGCTGAAACCAGGCATGGCCAGTGTTGATGACCATGCTATCATCCCCCCTCCACCCCATACACACACACAGTCACCCAGATATAGAATTTAAAAGTTAAGATGTGAGAACTTAATTTGGAGTCAACCCCTACCAACCTTCACCAAGATGAAATACTTAATATCCTGGGTAAGAACTCAATGTAATGCCAACCAGTTTGATGTCCCAAGTTTACTTTGTTGTTAGGTGTCATTGAGTTGGATCTGACTTATAGTGAGCCTATGTATAACAGAAAGAAATCCTACCCAACCACTGTGCCATGCCCAGCACTATGCCAGAGCTTTTCTGCTATTTATAAATTTTTCTTTTTTTTCTTTTCTTTCCTTTTATTTTTTTATTTTTTATTTTTTTTTGCAGTCCTGTGGGTTGAACCCAGGGCCTTGTGCTTGCATGCTTTTGCAAGTGCTGTACCACTGACCTGCACCCTCAGCCCATTTTTTTACTTTTTGAGATAGGGTCTCACTAAATTATGCAGACTGCCTCTGGTCTCGAACTTTCAATCCTCCTCACTCTGCCTCCCAAATCGCTGGGATTACAGGCATCCACCACCATGCCTGACTCGTTCATAATATTTAGAATGACTGATTGTTGGGGATTGTTTCAGGAGTGGGATTCCAGGTCATTCTCCCATTTTATGCAGTGCTAAGGATTGAACCCAGGGCCTCAGACAGCACAGAGCAAGCACTCTACCAACTGAGCTAAACTCTAGCCCCCAAAATTTACTTATATACTTATAAGTCTATATGCTCTTAGGATGTGAGAAAAAATTGCTATCCTTACTGGGAGACATAGGTTAATTGTTGCATTTATAACTCAGAGTCAGATTCCAAGAAGTCTATCACAACAGATGTGTGCTTATGACTGATTAGGAAAAAATCTTAGAGAAAGAATAGTCACATTTTGGAAGCTATTCTATTGTGAAGCCTCAATAAAAGTATAGAACTTATATAGAATCTTCCAAGATGTGGCAACATTTTCTATTACAAATTTCAACAATAACAGGAAACTTGAATTCCACTTCTACCTAATAGTATCCTTGGCCAAGGAGCTTCATCTCCCCAGGCCTCAATCTCTCACCACAAAATAAAGATATTAGATTGGCTGATCAGCCCTGGTATTCTAGAACACTTTGCGGGAGAGAGTTACCTCTTCCTCTAATAAATATTTAGGATCAAACAAACCTGTAATGATATTTCAAACTACAAGTATCAACTGTCAAGATGTAAAGAGCCCCTTTAGACATTTGGTCTCAGTTTGGTAGCCATCTATAGTGAACACATTGGGTGGCTTCCATAGCAAACATAATGATCAGAGGAAGCCTCAATATTAGCCCTGGATGGTGGTACTTACCTTCCATAGGCAAAAGCTCCAGGACAAGTTATCTTAATCAAAAATGAAAATAGTTGATCGAAAGTAAATATTGCCAAGTTGCAGGAGATAAATAAGAATATCTCCATTCACATTTTTAATCAGAGGCCAAAATAATAATGATTAGTTAGTTAATGTTTTCCTAGTCATCTCAGGGAATATGCTTGATGTAAAAAATTATCAAATTCTCCTTTAATCAATCCTGTCCCTTTCTGCATCTATGTCCCTTTCTGTACCTATATCTGCCCTCAATTGAAATGGCATTATCAAAAATTCAAGAAGGAGATGGATGTGGTGGCACAGCCCATAATCCCAGAGACTCGGAAAATAGAGGCAGGAGGATCACAAGTTCAAGGCCAGAGACAGCCTGCATAACTTAGCAAGACCCTGCCCCAACTTAAAAAATACAAAATGGGCTGAGAGAGCAGCTCAGTGACACAGTGCTTGCAAAGTATGTGTGAGGCCCTTGGTTCAGCCCCCAGTACCGCAGGGGCTGGGGGGTTGGGGAAGAATTCAAGAAGGTTTTCATGGGGACATGCCTCTCAGATGTATGTTCCATCTCATTTGGAAAGTTCTTCCCATATTAAATTATTCCCTGACTGGTCCATATATGCCTAAATAACCAGAGAGTCTGGTTCTCTTATTTCTTGGTTTTGTTTTGTTTTGTTTTATTCTATTTTATTTTATTTCATTTTATTTTGAAACCCAGATTACCTGTAGAACTTTCCAAAGTTAATAAGGCTGTCTCTTGTGATGAGTTCAGAATCTACTCAGAAATTCATTAACTGTCAATTCTCTTATATACATAATAGATCAAAATTGATAGCAATAATTAAATTTTAATGAGGAAAATTCCTAATGATAGATCTCACAGTCTCTTTTAAATACCATATATATGCATTCATTCATGTATTCAACAAATGTTTTTGAATGCTAAATATGTGCCATGCTCCAGAGTATGCATGAGGAATTCAAACAAAAATAAGTTTATGAAAATAGACTTATGACCAACCTAATTTATTCAAAGGACAAAAATATTGTTTCTAACAAAATGTACATAGAGCTTGCTATTCACAAAACATCTCATACCATTGGGGTATTCTTTGTCTGTTTTCCAAAGACTAGGACCTGGAAAAGAATACCCAAGTTTGATCTCAATCTCATGGACTGCGCAAACACATTCCCTGTCCAGAAAAATGGGCGCTGGCTTCCAATAGTCTGTGTGACTTGGAAGATTTTTAGTTGATTAGCAGGAACTGTGTGATTTTGAGGCTGAAATTACCTCTGTTTCAAATAGCACAAAGCTGTACCCCAGGAATGACAAATATGCCCAAAGTAATTTCCAGCATTCCAGAAGAGTAAGAAATTGAAAAGCAAATATTTGGGGTGAAAGCAAGTATATAATAAGTGTTTATCCAAATTTTTATATCAGAATATTACTGCCTGCACATGCCAATCCAAGATGTCTGGATTTCACACCCATTCTTCCCTTTGCCCATATAATCCCATGGCATGTAAAATTCCTGAAGCAAAATACACAAAAGGTTGTTTCCTTAAATCTTCTTTATTATAAATATACATTTCTTGGTCTATCTTTCTAAATGCTCAAAAGTACAGGATGAGCAAGAAACTGAGTGTTCATTTTCTTTCTTCCATTTTCTATGGAGGGAAAAGTGGTTCAGAGGTAAACAATGTGTAATGATGTTACCCAATTACTGGCAGAGATGTGACTAGGCTAGACCTATAAGTTCAGCTCCCCAATTCTCCACTCAGAGTTGTTCCTACAGCACCACACGTTCATGCTCAGCCTGCAGATACTGAGGCTAGATAGCCTTGCATGAAGTATGAACCAGTCTCTTCCTTCAAGGAAGAAAAGACATTGTTGCCGGTGAGAGTATATCCATATAATTTTCCTTTCCCTTTCGTTTGCTTCCTTTGCTCTGTTCTCTATAGTACAGATACTCTGCTCCACACCCTCCATTTCTCCTTGTGGAGTATGTTCCAAATCAGTTTCCCCCTAACATGAATAAGCAAAACAAAATGAAATACAAAGCCCAGAACCACAGATTATGAGTGTCCTTGAGCCTTCCTTGCCTCTTCCTTCAGGACTTCTTAAGTCTCTTAACTTCTTGACTCCCTAGCTTGTAAAAACTGGTATTTAATCATCACTATCCCTTTTAAAGGCTGGGATTTAGCTCAGTTGGTAGAGTGCTGCTCTGCACTCTCTGAGGACCCAGGTTAGATCTCCAGCACCACAAAAACAGGAGAAGGACATGGCAATCCATTCTGAACAATCAGCCATTGAAAACCCTATGAGGGTCACTATGAGTTGACCTAACTCTAGAGCACCTACCAAGAAATCCCCTTTAGACTTTCAAAGAAATAGCCCAGCATTCATCTTAGAGATGCAAACGTTTCCCTGAGTTGGTCATCTGTCTCAAGTCACATGTAGAAAGTTCTTTGGCAGCTGCTTGGGGAACAAAGGTGAATCCTTCAATTAAGAATGACTTATGTGCCCTCCTCCAGCCAAGAGTCACGTGCCTGTGCCTCATTAACCTCCTTCACTCTGTTTTAAGAGGTGGGAGCCTATACATTCAAAATTCACTTACTGTAGTTAAGGGTAATTATCTCAATTTTTGATAATGCCTCCAGCTATTGAAGAGTGATGATATGCCAGTGAGATGTTTCTCTGTTCAGAAAGAAAATATGAGGGACTACATAACACAGATTAGGATTCAGTTCATAAACATGACAATTTAATAAGCCTTCTCAAAGCACAAAATTCAAATTTAAGCTTCCCAACAGGCTATGCTTTTTATGTCTTCACTGTGTTCTTTAAATCTAAATAAGAGCAGGGACATAGAGCAAAGAGCTATGAAGGCAAATTTTATTATGTCAAAGTATGGCTTTTATTAGAACAGACAATTTCACTACTCTGGGTAAATGGACAGCCTCTGAGATAAGGCTCCATCCCACAAAAATGCAACATGCTCAGCTTTCTCCCTTCATAACAGTCTTTCTTCCCTGTCTAATCCAGGCTTCTTCCTGTCCTCTCTCTCTCTCTCTCTCTCTCTCTCTCTCTCTCTCTCTCCCTGTCCCCTCTCCTCTCCTCTCTTCTCCTCTCTTCTCTTCTTCTCTCCTCTCCTCTCTGCTCTTCTCTTCTCTTCCTTTCTCTTCTCTTCTCTTCTCTTCTTTCTCTCTCTCTCTCTCCCCTTCCCTTCTTTCCGTACCTCTATCTACCTCTTCTGCCTTTCATAGCAAAATTTCTTTTAAAGTTGACACTGATCCCATCACTCACATCTGAATAACCACTGTCCTTCAGCTCAGTGCAAATAACCCAGGACCTCATGTATGTTGAGCAAGCACTCCACCATTGAGCCACATTCCCATCCTCTATTTAATTTTTTATTTTGAGATAGGGCCTCGCCAAGTTGATCAAACTACCTCTGACCTCAAATTTGTGATTCCCCTGCCTCAGCCACCCAGGTCACTGAGATTACAGGTGTCACGGCACCCAGCTACATCACCTTGTTAAGACTGCTCTCTCAGCAGTCTTTTATGAGGCTTTTTAAAAAGTGTCAGATTACCCAGAGATCTGGGATATCTCCCTGGTTCTTTCCCTTCCACATCCTTTCTTACCATTTTCTTCCAGAACTGCCCCCAAGACCTCTAAATTCACCTTATATCCTGAAGACCAACTTTTCAGTGTTTTGAAACCTTAACATTTGTGATTTTATTACCAAGAATTTATCAAACTTATTTTTTTTTTCAACCAGACAGTATTTCTCCACAAGAATAATTCTGGTACTACCTATTAAAGACAAATAGAAATTATACCTTTCCCTAACCTATAAGTTCTTTGACCCCTAACTATCATGGTTTATTCTTTGTCATCTTCTTCTTGACATATTGCCTTGTTTGGGCCTTGGAGTTGCCATATTTCCTTGATTTTTCTGCTGGCCTTTTTCTTAAACTCTTTTGGGAATGATTTCTCCTCCTCTACTCAACCCTAAGTAAATATTTCTCCTCTATTCAGCTACTAGATATTGGTATTCTTCAGAATTCTGCCCCAAGCCCTCTATATTCCTTAACTAAACATTGACTTGAAAACACCATATCTACAACCACAGCTTCAGTTACATGCACAACTCCCAAGTTTATATCTCCAGCAAAATACTCATATTCATGACAGAGAGACCAGAATACCTCACAGCCTGTCTCATGTTTCTCCTTTGATATTCCAAATATCTCAAATGCAAATTCATTTTCCGAAACTTTCTCCTCCTGTGACATTCCTACTAAGCACCACAATCTGCCAGGTGCCCAAGCAGGAATATGAGCTTCTTCCTTGAGAACTCCTTCCCTACCATCTAGTCCATCCCAAAAACCTTGTTGGTGGGAAGTCTGGGTCTGGGGACTAGTGTTACTGTGGCATTGTGGGCGGGATCTGTGAAGTAGACAGCAACCCTTGGTCCTTGGTCACATTTATAAATGAATTTACAGATGTACCCAGAAAGAAACTTAGAAGATGGTTTATTTAGAACTGAAGAGAGTAAGGTCCAGGGCAAGTAGGCTTGGGGGTGAGCCGGTTGGGTACATAGACAGCATGGAGATGGGGGAAAGGAGGAGCAGGCAGGGAAGTTAGGTCAGTCTTAGGAGAGGGGAAATGAATGTGTGTGTGGGGGGTGGGTAGAAAGTGTTATGCTTTCTGGCATAGAGATCAGAAAGCATGTAGGCCCAGCAGTAAAGATCCACGAACATTTATGCATCTGAGTTGGAAGTCAGGAATTATACAGGTCCATCAGTGAGGCTGCAGGCATCTCTGAACACCTGGGTACAACGGTAGACACCTGCACACATCTGCAGACTTCTGTGGGTTGCTCTGAACATTGCTATAATGTGCAGATGACT